>CABFOQ010002946.1:7157-18059 GCA_900660455.1 Gephyroberyx darwinii | reverse complement strand
TGCCCTCGACGTCGCACATGGCTTCAGCGTCTCTTGCGTCCTCTGTCTCTCACCTAAACCAAGTAACTTCACACCAGCAGCAGCAAGAGCCTCAGCAGGGCAGCTAGCATTAAAAAAAGAGCCTAGGACTGAGAATGAACACATACAGGCATAAGGCTGTACCACACTCAATGAACAAAGCACGGTATCCACATACAGGATATCTCCAGGTTAACCTCTCAACCTGGGAAACTGGGCAACGTCTGAAGGAAAGATTCCCACTTTATGGATCGGCTTGGCAGAGGGAGGACAAACAAGGGGCATTTCTGTAATGCGCCTGGATTACACAGCACATGGAAAAATAGTTGTGACAGTTGGAGAGAAGAAAGAGAGGGCAAAGTCCTGCCTTCACAGACTGAAGTGATTTTCACTGTGTGGCTCCAGGTTCCAGGGATGGTGCATGGGCCCATATGTTAAAAAAAAAAGCAGGCGTGTTCTCCCTCCCTTCTGTGTGATGTGACTATGTTGAGGATTGTAATGTAACACGGAGCTGCTGAGCATTGAGATGTCCCGAAAAGCTTATCACTGCACAGACAGACAAGACGACGAGACTTTGTGCTTCTCCAGAGTTTTAGGTCTAGAAACATCAACCAGCTACTTCCCGGTGCTCCTCTTACGATAACAGGTTATCGTATATTTACAGGCAAACAAACACCCACCTAACCCAGCTGTTGTATTCAGTGCAAGTAGGCAAATTAAAGAATAAGTTGTCACTTTTTGACTCCATCCTAGGTTCTACAGTTTACCCGTCATCTTGTAGCACTCCTCTCTGCCAGGCCATTCAGACAATAACATCTCAATATGTAGGACTTGAGACTAGGAAAAACAAATGGTTGTAATGTAGTGGAATTATTTATAATGTATATAGGTTTTAAGCAGTTAAACAAATGGATTGTGGCTTTTTTGTTTTCTCACCTTTAATAAACTATTCCTAGTCAAATGAGTTAGATTTATGTGGGTTTCTTTTCTTTGTGTTCAATGACAGGCTTGTCTGAGCCTTATGTTTTATTGTCTAAATGGTGTCACAATATAAATGTCAATACCTTGCATCCATGTTACATGGCTACTAAGGCAGTGGATCTCAGTCCTGGTCCTCAGGGCCCAGGGTACTTTGGGTTCTCTGTCCTACCAGGTAGTTAATTGCATTCACATGGCATAATAATGTCTGATTATTTCCACCAATCACAGGTGTAGCAGGGTGGTGCCAATGAACTGTGTCTTTTTTTGATTGGAAGAAATGAGCAGGTGGTCTGGTGGTCTTGTAAAAAGTTAGCCTTCCACTTACAGACGTATTTCTTTTTCTTCTATATCATTTTTGCATTACAAGCACGTTTGGCTCCAACCACCACTGAACTAAAAACATGTAGAGAAAATATATGCATGTCCCAGGAAAATTGAGAGGCACCGACCATCACACATGTTTTGCTGAAACTGCCCACGACTCCTCCAGACAGCTCAACCGTAAGTTCTGGCGCCCTGGAGCCACCCGCCTCGACAGTACTCACTTTACACCTACCCTGATATTGAACCCTGCCCTTTCACTCTACTGAGCTACGTCACTGATAATAATGTGATCTCAACAACACTAAGGTCATGGGACCCCGCTGGTGGGGTCACCCCGCAGTTGGAATTAATGGATTTTAAAAAAGTGTTTATTTTGTAAAAAGACAGTTATTGAGCGGTTGATTGATCTCAAGTTGAGCTTCACACTTCCTGTGTTACTCATTACAACCATTAGGAGACCGGACGTCGTAGCTTGGGTTTACCAGCTCAGTACCAGGGTGTTTTTTTTTCTACTTATTTATCAGGAATCCCTTTTTACACAAAATATCCACATTCCTTAATAACAGAGGACCTTGTTTTCTTGCTGTCAACCGTTTTCCAGTTCTCAATATGGCCTTTATTTAATATGAACATGCAGCATGTTTTTTTCCCCACTGTCTATCCATCAACTGCCTCATTGTTTAGGTGAAATGACAGCACAAATTCACAGAGGATAGAAACATGTTGATCTCCACTGGGATACGTATGAAATAAAATATCCAAGCAGTGATTGGAAGTGCTCTTTGGTAGTGGGGCTTTGGGGCTTTTCCATCCAACATATTTCCTTTTTTGTTTCCGTCAATAATCCACAGTTCAATCTGCTGTGCTGCCTGCAGCAGAGGGGGGAGGGTGGGACTTGGGGTGTTAAGGTGATGACCACTTTAGCCCAGCCAAGTCAAATCCGGTGTAAGCTGACCTCAGCTGCTTTGCCCTCCATCTGAGCCACTCACCTCTGTCACTGTGCTGACTGGAAGAGCAAGTTAGAAACATCCAGTCACGAGGGGGAGGGAGGGAGAGGGGGGCCATCACTGATTCCCTCGTCGTGCAGCACTGTATCATTAACAAAGATGAACTGTAATAATACCTGACAGGCTGCATAATTTCTGCCCTTTCGTCGGTCTGGACATGCATTACATCGTCCACCACCTGCTGCTGCTGTTGTGTCTTCTCCTGATGCACTGTGGAATTTCTGAGATAAATCCGTGCTCGGCATCTTCATCATCACAAAAGTCTTTTCATTTCAGCAGATAAGCCTGTTGGTGCTAATCCAAAGCACTATTCCAGATTGTAGCACCACTTCCATTTTCTTTCTTGGAATTTCTTCTGACACCACTTGTTTCTGACCCACTTCCCATCCGCCAGCTAGATACCGATGTCACTGTTTAATCAACAACATACATTACACATCACTACTAGTTTGTCAGATTTAGTTTATCCTTCTCCAGGTTAGAAGGTTTGTCAATGTATACACTGGCCTGACCTCAATCACAGAACCCCAGCGATTACCACTGATTGATCTGCCTTCCATACACCATGTCAGCAAAACTAATAGGACCACATTCTCTTTCTATCAACTAGTCTGATAAGGTGAAGCCACTTGTATGTATGTTTGTATGTCTGTATGTACAGACATACAGACATACCAGTGTGTGCTAGTGTTTGTCCCGGTTTTGGTTGTGACATTCAACCTATCGTTATTAAGATTTTCATTATAATACAATTCTAAATATTGGCACTATTTCTGTTTATGCTTTATGGGGTAATTGTAGCACAGTCTTGCACTGGGATGCATTATTATCACTTTTTATTTTACAGTTTGGCAGTTTTCTTGCTGCGATGGCCCACCACTGCTGCTGAATGAATATAGAGGACACCTTGGTGCAGTGTCATCCTAGTGGACTCTTAGTTGTACCTTATTTTAGCCCAGGAGTCATGGTAGGTGGTGTACTTTGTTCAGAAGGGGGCAGGCGGAGGGAAAAAAGTGGAGGCTGGCCTAAGTTTAGCATTACAACCGCCCGCCCCTTAACTCCAGTCATGTTAAATACTAAAACTTGAACATCTACAGATAAATCTTCAGCCATAGCTCCAGCCTTGGGACGCAAAGCCTTTGACACCACAATGAATGGTAAGAGATGGATGTCACTGTGATTTCTTCATTGGATGTTCTTCAGCAGGGTGCACTACTTTCATGTCATGATTTTTGCTTGACTTACCTTAAATCTTATATCATTTTCAGTACATTTGAATCAATTAAAGGTTATCAAATCAGTTTTTTTTATATAATTGGATTCTCATATTTCTAGTTCGCTTGAGTTTGTATAGAAGAGAAACAGTAGTCTCACTCATTCTCTATTAAGATGACAATGTGAAACCAGTTTTGGTCATAGTCTCCATCACTGAACAATGTCACTTTACTCAAATGATTTACTCAGTTTTTTAAATGTTATGGTGTTTTGGGATGCTTAGCCTACAATTCATTTACAAAGCCCAGAATGAATCCGCTGGTTTTGTGTTGTAAATAAGAGGTGAAAGAGATAAATGACTGAAGAAGTCTCAATTTAACCTTTAACCATTCCTTATCCAGGGTAGGTTGACTGACCACACATGCTTCTTTTCGTTACTGCACTGCGTGACATTCATACAGTTATACACATTCACATCTGGGAGCACCTGGACAAATCAAGGATGCCTCAGTTATAGTTATAGGAATGAACCTGCTTCTCTAATGTGTGTGTTCTGCAGGAGATGCTGCCAAAGCAGGCCTCTCCAATGGCACCATCCAAGCCAAGGAGCTGCCGCCTGCCTCCGAAGACAAGATGGAGGAGCGGGGCCAGTGGAGCAACAAGGTGGAGTTTGTCCTGTCGGTAGCTGGCTCCATCATCGGCCTGGGCAACATGTGGCGCTTCCCTTACCTCTGCTACAAGAACGGAGGAGGTGAGTGGCAGCTGGGCTGTGTGTCAGTGTTTCAGAGGTGACAGATGGTAGACTGGTGGATGGATGAGTGGATGAATGAATGTATGTATGTTTCTTTCCTTTCCTATTTCCCATGAATGAATAAATGAATGTCAGGGATGGCAGAAAGTACACCTAGTACATAAATGGGCGAGTTATATTGAGTGTGTGTCAAGTTTATGCTTATATTATTCCTTCCAATATATCTTTTCATTGAGCTATTCGTAACATTCTCCACTGCTTACATTTTCCATAAAAAATGTTTTTCTGTCAGTGATGGCAAAAAGCCCACGGGTTTTCACTTATACTGGAGCAATGCTTTTGCCAGTTGCTTTTTGATCTACATGGATAGAGACAGATTGATGACTGCTGACTTGAAACTGGGGAGATTTGAATCACAGCATAGAGGATTGGCCTCACAGACAAAAATCAACCTGTTGACTAGATCTCCAATGAAACAAACAGATTTCTACAAAGACCCTGCTTTATCCATGTCTGCAAATCTGACTCCTAAGAGTGTTTTCCCCCAGTGGAAAAGCTTTAGGAGCCAGCGTTGTGTGGGGTCATGCTTGTGTAGCTGCTAAATCAGACGTCCCTCTCTCTTTGTCTCCACGGGGTGGCTGGGTCAGGGTTCAGGGGTCAGCGGGGGTCAGACAGCTGTTGTTGCTCCTTACTTGCAGGCGTTCAGCAGCTGTCCCTGCAGAGACGCGGAAATCTGAGCACTCTAAACATCCTCGGCCACCCGAAGGGACATCAACACAAAAGCTGAAAGAGAGCGGCAGCGGCTCAGGTTAAAATGTAACACATTTACAAGGAACCACAATAGAATGTGAAATAAAGACGATAGTTATCTGATAACACCTCCTTGTGGTCCTTCATTGGAGCCACGTTCAAGGGAATCGATTTAATAGGTGTTATTCATCCATATAGGCAGAGTAAAATGATAAATTATTGAACATGGAATGATGCCTTCCTTCAATTTACCATGCACAATTTCACTGTCAGCAAAAGGTTGGAGCCTCATTTTTTAATTTCATTTTAATTGAATTTGTCTTTATCCAGGATAATCCTGTTGAAATTAAAGATCTCTTTTTCAGCTTGGTCAAGACACTACATTTAGTTCCAGACAGAAAAACAATAAACACGTTTCACAATAAGTAATAGATAATCTCAGCGAGAGAGAGAGAGAGAGAGAGAGAGAGAGAGAGCGAGACAGGAGAGGGAGGAGGGAGAAGAAACAGATTCACAGAGTCCTAAAGCAATCACCTTCATCCACAAACTGGTAACTTCTAGTAGATACATATTCTATAACCATCTGCTTCAAACTCATCAAGTGTGAGCAGTTCCTTAAGTTTCAGATCTTTCTGAAATCACAGTTTTCTTGTCCATCTCTGTCCAAACATCTCTGAGTAAATATAAACATGCAACCAGTAGAGAAGCTTTCCCAGCTTTTCTTATAAATAAATGCATACCAGTGTCAACCAACCTCTTACATTTTCTGTTTGACCTCATTTAACCCATCAATCTTGGGTTGAATACGCCCCAACCTCCAACATTATTTCACCAACAAACTCCTCTACCTCTTCCCACTTCAGGTGCGTTCCTCATCCCCTACCTGATCTTCCTGTTCACCTGTGGCGTTCCCGTCTTCTTCCTGGAGACGGCTCTGGGCCAGTACACCAGCGAGGGAGGCATTACCTGCTGGAGAAAAATCAGCCCTTTGTTTGAAGGTAGGGAGGACGCTTGTCTCACCTCTCAGCCGGTGGCATTGTCGTCGCTCCATCCTGTGAAAGCCTTGGCAAACTTTCCTGGAACAAAACATCTCCACAGGTTTCGAAACAGTCTCCATCTCCAAATAACCACCTTTTCAGAAATTGAGAAAAACGTATTTAAACTTAGCTTATTTGCACATAAACACCTCGGCCATTTTAAAACTTGACCTGGGAGATTGATTAGTTACCTTTGCTAATGAAAAACTACATATGAAGATTTGATGTCACCTGTCAATCATAATGTCAAACTCAGACTTTTCGAGGGCACCAACATTTCTTGACCTACAACAAGGACTCCTGTTAAAGACCTGTCATTTATATTAGGTGGGCTGGAAATTATTGCTGTGCTATGAGCCATATACCATTTCTGCATTCTCATTTCTGCAGGTCTAGGTTACGGCACCCAGGTGATAGTGACTCTGTTGAACTTCTACTACATCATTGTTTTGGCCTGGGGGATCTTCTACCTGTCCTACTCCTTCTCCTGGGACCTGGCCTGGTCGTCCTGCAACAACACCTGGAATACGGGTAATCTGCACACACAAACTGCCATGTGGCGAGAGCGTGGCGTTAACACTGCCAAGGTTAGGGGGTTGATTCCACCCGTGCTAAAAATGTACGCTCTCCTGATACCATAAGGTGCTTTGGATGAAAATGGATGAAAATGTCTGGTTTCCCCTAGAGCCACAAAGTGTATCAAATAAGAAAATTCTCAAAGAAAAGACTGACTGTCAAAGAATCACATTGTTTTTCTTGTGTAAAAGCTTAGGCAAGTAAAGCAAAGAGCTACTCTGGTTGTGAGCATTTTGGAAGTCCAGGGTCCAGATGTATTTTAAATGGACTTTTAAATGATCAATGGAGTTGATCAGGGGCTCCTGCAAATTGAAGAAAATGAAAGTAAATACGTACAGAAGATTAAGAAGCATTTGATGATGTCTGCCTTTTGTTTTTTTCCTCAGAAAACTGTGTGGAGTTTCAGAGGAGAAACGACTCGGTCAACTATACAATCAACCCAAACATCACCTCTCCTGTCATTGAGTTCTGGGAGTGAGTTTTCCCACCGCCTAACCTTCCCCTAATGATAAATGATAAATGATAAATGATGAATGACTGATGTGATTGTTGAAGCGCTACCTCTGTGTTCCTCTGTCTCTGCCTCTATCTCTGTATAGGAGAAGAGCTCTGAGGATTTCCCCAGGCATAGACCACATGGGCTCTCTGAACTGGGACCTGGCCCTGTGTCTGTTCATCGCCTGGGTCATGTGCTACTTCTGCATCTGGAAGGGAGTCAAATCCACAGGAAAGGTGGGTGGGGGGGCGGAGGTCAGAGTCTAATCCTCATCTGCGCATCTGTGAGTGCAAGCGAAAAAATAATAAAATTCCTCCATGTTCAAGAAATGGAGCCTTTTCCGACTTCCTGGAAACAATTGAAGGTCTCCAGTGGTTTCATCATCGGTGTCCCACGAAACGTTGAGCATTTTCAGATAGTCAGCTCTCCAGAATTTTGATTTGTCCGTGTGTGTCCATATAGGTGGTCTACTTCACAGCCACCTTCCCATACCTGATGCTGATTGTGCTGCTGATTAGAGGGCTCACCCTGCCTGGTGCTGCGATAGGCATCCAGTTCTACCTGTACCCCGATCTGGGACGACTGGCAGACCCACAGGTACCATGATCACACACACATACATTTTCATTGGAGCTTGTTAATGGACACACTTCCAAAAATTGTGGAAACTCTACTGACGGATGTCTACTACATGTGATTTCAGCCTCATTGAGAATGGTACTATCTCAGTACAATTAGCAAACCTCTCACAAACATCACAGCACCACACATTCCCAGTCAGGATCTTTAGGAGGTGATTTGGACGCTCTGCTCCCTGTGGGTGAGGGCACGCCAGGTGCAGGTATCCCATGGTTCTCTGCTGGGAAGCCTAGTTTCTGCTGGGTCCATCTGCGCTCCATGAAAGGGGCAGAGACAGCAGGGTTCACATGCAGGGCCAGGACACTGTCGGGACTGTAAACAACAGCTCTACCAGGACCGAGCAGCAGAGAGTCAGCTAACTAGACTTCCCCCTCTGGGAGGACAAGATAACTTTAACTGGCTCAGCCCGGCTCAGACCAGCCGCAAGCTCCAATCAGCCCCTCAGAGGGGTAGAGGGGACTTTAGTTTTGCTGTCATTTTCACTCTGTTATCCAGTTTAGTCCTAGTTTTCTTTTCTTTTTTTTGCGGTGAGATTTTTTAAAAGCCCCCTGGGGTTCCTTTCCCTTTTCTCCTTCTAGGTTTTATCATTTATACGTGTAACTAAACTAAACTAAACTAAACTAAACTAAACTAAACTAAACTAAACTAAACTAAACTAAACTAAACATACACATTTTAATTTACTTTGCTAATATCCAATCAGATGGGTCAATGATTGGCACCTCTCCACCAATTAGTGCTGGTTCCTTCTTCTCCTTTTGCCATTCTTATGGTCGACAATTTTACCATTTTCAATCTGCCCCAATATTTTGTCAAATGTCTCTTCCATAAATTCCATCCCGTAAATGTGGTGTATCACCCTAAACATCCGATTTCCCCACCTTGACAGATCTTGTTTGGCCTCATGTAACCCCTGTGGTTATGGGCTTTGTTAATCAATAAGAATCATAACAAGTTTACTGTTGCGTTACTGTATAAGTCAATGATTATGTGTGAACTCAAGAGAAAAATAAAAACATTCTTCTGGATTCTCCAAAACACCGTTTTCCAAACATTGCGCAACACATTTTCGTGTCTCAGCCAAAGTATCCTGCCTTTTTATGATTCAACATTAAATTGGTCCCGGTGCCTGAATGAGCCTTGAAATGTTTCTTGTGATGTCTAGGTGTGGATGGATGCTGGCACCCAGATCTTCTTCTCCTACGCCATTTGTTTGGGGTCGCTCACGGCTCTGGGCAGCTACAACAAATACAACAACAACTGCTACAAGTATGCATGCAACGCTCTACTTACATGCTGACTTGCTTATTGAATGAGGAAATAATTGGAGTTCATTTCCAAAACTCCACGCAAAAAAAAAAAAAAAATTCATTTCATTTTGTCAACCGAAGATGCAAGTTACCTCTTGTAATTTAAAAAACTGATATCATTTATTTTTATTTCATGAAAGCTATTATTTTGGAAGAGTGGGTGTCACTTTTTTAAATGCTTCCTGTCTCATTTCGACTGGTGTGTGACATTTGAATAAAAACAATCAACTGTAAGATGTTGCTTCTACTGTGGCTTACATCTGTTTGATTACTCTCTATTGCAGAGATTGCCTGGCGCTGTGCTGCCTGAACAGTGGGACCAGCTTTGTGGCCGGCTTTGCCATCTTCTCCATCCTGGGTTTTATGTCCTATGAGCAGAACGTCCCCATCTCTGAGGTGGCAGAATCTGGTGAGCCTTTCATGATGACTGTCCCCTCCTTTTTTTTTTTACTTGTGCTGATACTTTCAGTATAGCATTGTTGTTTAGATTTTGTCCTTTTGTCCTTGAGTTATTATCAATTTTTAACAATTGAAGTTTCCTGCTTTGTCTTCGTCCAGGTCCTGGCCTGGCCTTCATAGCCTACCCCCGTGCTGTGTCCATGATGCCCTTCTCTCCTCTGTGGGCCGCCCTCTTCTTCATCATGATCGTTTTTCTGGGGCTGGACAGCCAGGTATAAACAAGTTTTACTACACTGAGTTAATGAATGTTAGGGTTGGGAGGGTTTCTCGTGTCTTCTTCCATAATGAAACACTGATAATATCTGACGTTGACTAATGATCTGACTTTGCCTTGAAACAAGCTGCCATTTTAGAAACTTTGAAAACTTTTTATAAGCTTCTTTTATCCTAGAACTTGTTTTTTAGTAGTACAACAAATTTTTTTGTTGGGCGTGCAATTTCTGTACAGTACATTGACCTATAGGTGTTAATGGAGCCATTGCTGTTATGTTTGTTTTGTGCCTTTTACTTTATAGCAATTTGAAACATTTTTTTTTGTGTTTACCTCTCTTCTTTGTATTCCCTCTCTGCCCTCCTTCCCACCAGTTTGTGTGTGTAGAAAGCTTGGTGACGGCATTAGTTGACATGTACCCTGCTGTGTTCCGCCGCAAAAACCGCAGGGAGCTCTTCCTGTTAGGGGTGGCCTTCTTGTCCTTCCTCATGGGCCTCATCATGCTGATGGAGGTAGGGTCACACACTGGGGCCACACACACACACACACTACCCCCCCGCCAACCCCCTCACACACAGATGTATGCATATAGGCACACATCTGGCAGGCGTAAACTAGTGTTCAACCGATATGGGTTTTTGAAGCCCAACATTAATACTGATCACATGAAGTTGCAGAGATTTTAGTTGCGGATATATTCAATATCTTTAAGTTTTTCCATTTTAATATTACATAAAAAATGTACATTATGCAGCTTTAAGTTTTCAGTATTTTCCCTATTTTTCCCAATTTTATTCTTGACAGGGTGGAAAAGCCTCTGAAACAGCATGTAGACCATCAGCTTCTCAAGGCACCATTGACCTTTGACCTTGAAATGAAGAATTATTAACAAAAACACATTATTGTACAATGAATAAATAAAATGTGCAAAGAAAAAAATAATTAATTACAGGTGTTATAGCCTCTTTATAACGAACCTCCATTATATCAGTGGACGACACTGACTGGCCGATATCCAATATTTAATAAAAAGGGCAATATCGGCCAGATATAGACACAATACATCCGATATCCAATACACACACACATCTGCATCCACACACACACACACACACACACACACACACA
>CABFOQ010002944.1:7927-17963 GCA_900660455.1 Gephyroberyx darwinii | reverse complement strand
ACTAATGGAATTTGAGTTGTGCAGAGGAAGAGATCCATACCATGAGTTCTAGACAAGCTGATGCCAGTGAGTTGCCAGGTTGTGATTGAATCCTGCAAAGGGATGTTTCTCACCAATGATGTGGTGTCACTGAAACAGAAGAGAGGTGGATGACAATCTGTCATGACCCCGCCTGAGTGGTGTGAATGGGTTTTTGTTGTGTTTCCCTGCTTCTTTGGTGTGTGTGACATGTGCCTGGTGTGTTTTAGTTTCTGTCTGTCTATATAAAACTATCAAGTATGGATTCCATATAAAATATTGAAAAGTAAAATATCATTTTAGCATTCTGTTCTAGTCCTTCTTTAAAACAAACTCAAATGCCTTCTTGGCCTTGTGCGATGGTATTCAAAACCATATTACTGCAAGCTTACATTTAGCTGCAAAGTACCTCAGGACTAGACTAGCTAGCTTAGACTAAGGCTAGCTGAGCCAATCACAGCTAGTTTACAGTTTAGAACTGGCATTAATTAATTACACTTTGGTTTACTAGCACGCTAAAAACATGTTAAAGTGTTAGCATGGAGCCTACTATCACTCAATGCCTGCCACACACTGTTCCCTCATGTGAGATTAGCTCACTGCCCTGCAAACCCAGTAACACAACATTACACACGCCGTGTTTCTACGGACCAAACCAGCTCAAGATGCCATGCCTTCACTAATGACTGTTCTTCAACCCAGGGTTCCCACCACGGCCCTGATGTAAAATTCCCCAAAACTTTTCCATGACTCCATAACTACGTTAGAACTCTTCCGTGACCTAAGGTTTGATTCCTTACTGGTTTATTAATGTTTTTAAGTTCATGTTAAGTGTCTCATTTGTAAAATTCCATTATATTCACTTATCGTATAAACTTCACCAGTGAATTATTCAGGGAGTAGTAAGTAAATTAATAAATTACTGTAACGATTTAGTAATTTACTTCTATTTTGAGTAAGGAGCCTCATGCTACCACAGAGACACCAGTATCACAGAGGCTTTAGTGATCTACCAGAAAACATCAGTGATTCAGTTAGAATATGTTCACTTTGACTGCAATAAAATGACCGGTTATGTTTACCCTCTGCAGTAGACCTACACAAGTCAACTTCTGCAGTTGCCAGGGCGTCTTTAAATACAGGACACACACCCGGACCCATGCGAATACAATACAGACAGGCTGAGCCGCTTCACTCGAACTAAATGTTCTGTGACTGCAAGCTGTCTGTTCTGATCTTTCTGTTATGTTCTGCACCACCAGAAAGGGAAATTTAAGACAAATTTCCCAATAGTCAGAAGAGGAGTGATCCAAACAGTGTCTGATGGTGTTCCAAGCTGAGATTTAGACATATTGACTCCTAGCCTTACATAACAGCCTTAAGTGCTGCACTCAGCCACTCTGACTGTGGACAGACAGAACGGGATGATGGGCCTTCAACAACCAGATTATCAAGGAAAGCAGAAGGAATATCCTCAATTATTATTGTACATTATTCTAGTCTCATCACCAGATGTACGCCGCTGGACATTCACTTTCAGCCATTTAGCAGTTTTTGCTTTCTCTTCTGAGAAAACACAATGTTGACTGTAGTAACATAGGAATACCTTGGCAGGGTTCCATTGTGTTTATTTGGAGATTTCACTTCCAGTCGTTTGCATGGATGGTTTAGTTTGAAGGCCCGTACAGATGCCATGATGAAACTCTTGGCACCTCTGGTATGTGCCACGGAGTCTACTGGCTGTTCCAAAATCCAGATTAACAAAAAGAGATGATCATGC
Source organism: Gephyroberyx darwinii (assembly GCA_900660455.1). NCBI lineage: Eukaryota > Metazoa > Chordata > Actinopteri > Trachichthyiformes > Trachichthyidae > Gephyroberyx > Gephyroberyx darwinii. Next base: position 16,165 of record CABFOQ010002944.1, on the reverse strand, counting down.
CTGATGTTATTAGTAGTATAGTATTTGATAGTAGTAGTAGTAGTATTAATAGTAGTCATAGTAGTAGTAGTAATAGTAGTACTACTACTACAAATAGTACTGTTAGTAGGAGTAGTAGTACTAGTATAAGTAGTAGTAGTAGTTGCATTAGTAGTAGTACTAGTAGCGTAAGTAGTTGTAGTAGTAGTAGTAGTATAAGTAGTAATAGTATTAGCAGTAGTATCTTTTGCTTCCAGTTAAACTTTTTCTTTGATGCCTGCTGGGATTCTCTTTGCGTCATGTATCTCAAACTGAAGAGGATGATGAACCCTTAAATCAACAGAATCCTATTATTTTTTCCATACTGTTGCTCAATACATGTCAGTTGGAGTTGATAAACTAAAATTTTTTTTTTTCCAGTTTTCCAGACATATTGGATACATTTTCAGCGTGCTACGTTTTACTGTTCATATTTCATCTGCGGCCCCTATCAATTCAATACCCAGCCAAACAGATCACAGGACATCAGCACCTGTGTTGGTACTTCCATTGTGCAGCGGTATGCAGGCGTCTAAGTAGAAAGGGTCCATTATCTGTATCATGTGTGCAGCTGGAATGGAAGGGAAAGCTCAATTTGACATAAACACATACATGAATACATTGTTCCATCTGTAAAGTGAGTATATTTCATAAGGTAGTAGGGTAGTAGTAGTAAGGTAGAGTAGTTTATTTTTACAATGCACCACTGCAAGCATGACACCTTATGAGACCTGTCAATTTAGTACTAAGCGCTTATTGCTTTGATGTTTTTGGACTTCTCTTCCCCAAGAGTCAATCAAACAGCGTGTGACGTCTTTTTTCTTGGATTTTTTTCGTTGCAGCCATCTGTTCAGTTCAGCCATGGTGGCTATCTAACTACCTAGTTCTTCTTCTATTTATTCCAAACAAATCGAAAATGTAAAAAGCATCACTTCCTGTGAGATACAGGATTTTTTTTTCCAGGAAAGACCTATAATTTGAACTTGAATACCCAGAAGTCCTGTAAGGTGATGTCAGTAAACTGCACACAGAGCATGCTCACCAACCTGTTTACCAACCGGCCTGTGATGCTTTATACCAAAGGATGCCAGAGTGAAGAGACGAGAGAGGAAAGATCTACCGTTGGTGAGTCCAGCTTTCTCTGGACAGAGCGCTCACTCACTGCTGTGTATTTCGCTCTCATTTTGATTCATCATTTCCTGAGTGGAGAAGATTATGAAGAATTTGAGCAAATAGGGTGAATCTATGCTTTTTTTGTTGCGGCCCCACTTTGTGATTTAGTCACATGGTCACATGGGTGGATCTTTACATAGAAATCTCCCAGTGCAGCTTTAAAGCTTCTTCTTCCTCTGTAATTACTGTCAAACTGTTTGTTGTGGATGGCTGTTGTTATGGCGCTTTTTTGTGTGTGCATACACTGGCTGTGAAAACGATTTCCCTCTTGAGGACAATAAACTGAACAAACTCGTGCAGTGCGGTGATAGGTGGGAGGCTGTGGCACCTCCGCCCGTCAGCTGTGTGTTGATGGAGCTAATGAAGCGATGTCTGCCAAGGCAATGTTCCAGGGTCAGAGGTCAGAGATGATAGAGGGATCAGCGGGTGGAGAACCAGAGGATGGGTCCATGGGTGGAGGGATAAACAGTCCAACCAGCCCCGCCAAGAGTCGCTCAGATTCCTTTACCATAAGCTGACCTTCCATGATTGTTGAGAGACTCCGGATAAGAGGACGATATTTCGTGCCAATATTCAATATCTTGTAAATTTGATGATAGAATAATACAAATAATAAAACATTCATGCATGCTTGTGTGGAATCCAATCAAAATGTCTCTTTAGAATCAGTTCAGGTTAAGGGCTTCCACACAACCAATGTAGTGTTAATCAAATCTCAATCACTGCATCACATCCATCATATCAGAGGTATACGACAAAAACTGACTGATTTCTGATTTTTAAAAGGCCAACATTGGCTAACCCTACTCCATATCAGTGATTGTTTTTCTAACAATGTCTATTACATGCTCTTTCTCACATCACCTTGCATGAAGCCTGCATCATATCTCCCCCACACGGCCCACATTGAAATCCTTACACTCTGAAATTTGTCAGAGTGACTCCTTTTGGCTTGTCAAGACTGACAAATGCATCGAGCCCAGTGTATACGGCCTTTTCCTTCTACTAATCTGATCTATGAGGCTATTATCTCAAGGCGAATAAGCAAATCATTTTAGAAGACCACTAAAAAGAGACAGATATCCTCAGCCTATTAGCAGTAATCACACTGTTGTTTGTTCTGTGCGCCATCCAAAAGATAGATTAGATACAGTGAGCTTTTGATTTGTAATCAGAAATGAATTGCTTGCTTAAAATAACAAGAGAGCTCCTTTCAAGATTATTAGAAATAGAGAGAGCGCTACCAGCCTGCAGCTTTCCTCCAGACGTTGTGAGACAGCATAGGTAGTACAGATCTGAGATCATTCCCACACCCGTTTCTGAGTCAGCCAGAGGCATAACGTCCGCTAGCTTCAAAATTCATCGTTATATAACTAAAACAACCCCATAACTTACATGTTCTCCGGGGATTCAAGTGAGCAACGGCAGCGACCTGAACAAAGATGCTGATTATAGAGACTAAACACACTTAAAGAATGAATGAAAATGCATGATCCTATCATTACGTTTCAATGTTGCATCTCTGTGCTGCATGTATGTTTTTCATTGTGCGGAGGCCAGGGCATGAGGAGCGGGGGTCCCATTCGTCTGATGTGCGTGACGCTGCCAGAGCTGAAATCCTGCCTGGATCTAGAAGACCGGGGCCTCGTGGCTTAAGTGGATGACGGTTGCGCAACAAGAGATGTAGTGCTGGTTCCTACACAGCGGGAAAGAGTCTTCTTGGGCAAAAGACAGCTGTATCAGAGTGCACATCAGCAAGAGATAGGCATCTGGACCCTGCATATTCGCTGGGCTGCTCTTAATGGACACATTTATCTGCCTTTTTGCAGACAGCCGACAGAATCTGGTTCAAACTACGAGGGTATTTTGACCTACAAACGGTGCTGTGCAGGCATGTCTAGTGATGGAGACTGATAGAGAGTGACAAAGGCAGAGAGATTAGCTGGGTTTCCAAGCAGTTTTATATGAATTATGATATATCATGGGTGACATGACACCCAGACTCACAAGTCACTGGCACTGGTTTTGTGTCCCCCCCCGGATTTTGTGAGACATTTTAAAAGTTGGCTTCAAATTACCTTGACAGTTGGAAGGAAACATAACTAGAGACAGAGAGCAACTATACATTTGATTTGGAAACTAAGGCATTGGTAAGAATAGAACCAAGCTAAGGTTTATATTGGTTGCTCAAGTCTTTGGCACTGATTTGTCTTCATCCAGGCAGACCAGCAAGTCATTTTTGGTTTTCTCCACTCCCAAAACAAACAATACTAAGGGCAGTTAAAGGTGCACTAAGTATGATTTTTCTTGCCCCATAGCACAAACCATAATATATCTGCAGGGCTTGATAGGGTTGTTGATCAATACCAATGGCTTAGCAGGTAACGAAACTGGTCAAAACTCTGGATTTCTGCTAGCTTGGCAAATGTGAATGTGACTTTACTATTTATGTCAATTACAGGCCAGCTGTGCCAGAGACCTGTTGATGTTGTTGCAGTTCCTTGGCCACCAATCTATGATTAAAAGTCATCGATTATTTAATGCCCCTTTAAATAACTAGAGAAGTAAAACATATTTTGAAGGTGTCATCACGGCGTCTCATTTCTGTGATATGTCGAGTCATCAGCATTCAAATCCACATCTGAATAATTTGCTGATGAGTGTCTGTTTAGTTGCATATTAAAAAAATGGAATCCAACTTGTGACACGACTAGAACTGATACAACTCAAGTTCACTGCAGAGGATATGGTGTTAACAGTAGGGGCTCGTCAGGGATTTTGCGACTGTAAATTTAATTTTCCCACTTTTCTCTTTTTTTCTCAGACCTCATGGTTTCTTGACATATTCCACTCTGGAATTCTCTGCAGACAGTTTTACACTCGAGAATGGCTGCACAAACACAGCGGGAGTTACAAGTCAGAGTTCACCCAGACGTGGGAACAGAGACAATGTGAAGGGAGGAATGGACTCTTTTGGAAAAGCAGGGACATGTTTTACATCTTCGCCTGTGCAGCTCTGTGACCGCACTGTCAGCAATTTCATTTCGATTTATTGCCCTGCTATGTATATGTATTATCTGAAAACGATGTCTGATGCTTTTCGGGGTTTATGTGTGATTGATACAGTTTGTCTGGAGGAAGTAGACAAGGCTACAATACAAAAATAGCCAAGCCCTCCTTTGTAATCTTTTCTATGCTGCAGAATTTATGAGCGGCTAGAAAGGTGCTAAAGACCATGTGGTGTGTGCTAACAGCTCATTCGACACTTACCGAACAAAGAGAGACATAGAGAGAGAACATTCCTGTGGGAAGAGTTAAATGTGATGAATAAGAAGGGATGGATAAATGGATGTGAAATTTCTGCAATAAATCTGACTGTGGGTATGGAAAATGTATCTCATGTGACAGACGCAGAGAGTCACACCCCTTTGAAGGAATGAAGAAGGGACCAGCAGAACTTACTTTGCAAAGATCGACGGAATAAAGACGTGTTTCAGACTGTGCAAAGGAAAATGTGTCTGGGCTCTTCTGCAAACTTGGTCTGGATTCCCACTCCAAGACCCTATGGTACCTGAATCCCACAACTCTCGGCTGTGCCCTGAGAAACAATTTGACTTCCCTGCAAAGTGGCTATGCTTTCCTTCTCTTCTAACATATCCAGAAAAATAATGTTGTGCCAAGGAAGTGCCGAGGAATGGCACATTATTTTGCAAAGCTAATATTCGCTGTAATGTTGAAACTCTGCAGATTCACCCAGATTTCCCAGATGAAATTCTGGTCACTGGTGGGAAATCCTCTCCGCATACAGGAAGTGACTAATCAAAACTGAGTGAAATCCAAATTGTCTCCTGAGTGCTCCATCAAGAGAAAGCTTAGAGAATCTTAGAGAATCTTAGATTTCTTGCCTCTCTTTCCCCTTTGGTAACCTTTGGTATGAAGCATCGAAGACCGGCCAGGTTGGTAATCATAAGCGTGTTCCGTGCAGTTTACTGACATCATGTTACATGATTTCTGGGTTTTTAAGTTCGAGTTTTTCAAACGGTTACCTATTGCTTCCATTTGGAGCCACCAGCGTGTGGAGTTGGCTAGTGCAGGAGCTGCTTAGGAAATGTTACTTTGGCTTATTTAAGCAGGAACCTAAGTTGCTTGCTTGTTTTTGGCACAGAGGAAAATGATGAGGGTTTATAGCTTGCATGAGCTTCTGTAGGCAGGTGCAAAGAATTATGAGGAATCTGAAGTTTCCATACCATACTTTCATTGCCTGCTAAGGGCATTGTGCAGAAAATGATGACGGTATTTTGGTCTATACTCACCTACTGTGCTTCTACATTATGACCTATTAAGGTGTTAGGCAGAGCAGCTCCTCGACTCCTCCTGAAGAACTTCAACCGTAGAAAAAGTAGTAGAAAAGGCGGGGTTTATTGTTTACACCCATCCCGTATAATATGGAAACATTCTTTAATGAAGAGCGCGATGTTGCTTTCCTTAACAAGTCAGATGCAACAGATTGTAAAGATATCAACGTGAATGGGAAGTCAAATATCCATGGCTTGTCAATGTGTGAAGGAATGAATACGAGGCGAACTGCAGTGTGCAGCAGGAAGGTAAATGTTACGTTAAGCAACCTGCTTCAGGAACCATCCAGGGCCAAAACACAAGAGTCCACCAGCTTTGAAAAGAGAGGAGGAAATAGGGGGGAAGGTACTTTTAAAGGAATAAATGTTGCTTGCACTGATTAAATGATCTCCATATTTTTGTTGTTATTGTTGATTGAAAGACTACTTGCCAATATAAAGCACTTTAAACTAGACGCCTGAGTATATTTTATTGGCAATCAGTATTCTACTTTGACCAACCATTTTGCATGCTCACATCATGTGCCTTGGAAGCAGGGCCAAAGGGAGGGGCATTCCCATTTGTAACCCACAAAGAGGAATTTGATTGATTTTCCCCCCCAGCAGAACATGGAGGTCCTAAATAAATACTGTATAGGCGACCATTGGGTTTGAAGTATGATTTGGCTAAATCCTCTCAAATGTCAGCATTTTAAAGCTCAAAAAGCCCCCAGGACCTCCTTGTATATGTGTTCCCTATTTTTATCTGATAAAGATGGCAACCCTAGTGGGGATGGGACAAGTTGTCAGCAGCCTCCTGTTAGGGACGGCTGGGTGTGTCCAGCGCCATTGACCCACTTCCCTGGCCTTTCACCTGGTAGAGGGTCTGAAACAAACAACCGGCAAGCACCAGTTGCTGGCAAAATTTGTCTTCGATGGACAAACTAACAAGGGTCATCCACCACACTGGCTGGTAACTTCTTGAGAGGATAGGCTGACCAGGTGAATCCATGTGAAAGTGATGATTCCTTGATGATTTCACTTATTAAATCCGTCTCAGTCATGATAGAGATGGAGATGAAGGAGAGCAGACGTTAAAAATCATGGACATTGTGCAATGGGGTGCAACTCAACAGGAGGAAGTTGGCCCTAATATTTTGTACATGTACAACTTTTTATTACATAACCCGGGCGATGACTCGGTAAATACTTCAATTCTCTACACGTCAATTCCAATGAGCTTTCCCGCAAAGCCAGCGAGGGCCGTAAATCTGTCCTTGAGATTATTGGGTCGTGGCTCCAGCCCCTTTGAAGTTTTGACACTTTCGGTCAAAAAACTGTCAGCGAAAAAGCTACATATCCTCAGATCTAGGGCGATCAGCTTTTCAGAAAACAAGACCAGGTGTTTGGAAACCTGGAAACCAACGACGGCTACCTTTGAATTTTCTTGCGCCTTGATTTGTGTCTCGCAGTCTAGAGGTAACAGATAACAGAGATTGATGTCTGCGAGTCAAGAAGTTATCTGTTTTACTGCACTTTTATCTCCGTTTTGACACTTTACCGAGAAAAAAACAAACATGTTTTTACTCCTTTAGCACGTGGTAGAAGTAGGACTTTGCTACTTGTGGCCGAGAGGGGAACGGGGGCATACTGCAGCTTTGAAAAAAAAACAGGTGAGGGGCTGGAGATGTCAGTCGCATTGATATAAAGCACACATCCACCTCTCCCAAGGGCAAGCGAATGCTCTCTGCCAAACTTGCTTTCTTCTGTTATTTGATACTCGCACCAGAGTCAATGATGGTCCTTAATGTACTTGGTGTGCTGTAAATGTCAGGTCACTCCCTCTCTGTCTGTCCTTTGAAACTTCACTCATCTCATTTTCATTTTCTCTCTCCCTTCCAAACTCTCCGACTCCCTTTTCGGACTCCAGATTTTCATTTCTTCTTGGTGTGAAATGAAGACAGTACGGGAACATCACCAAACGATAACAGCTCTCCCTCCCCAGTAGCGCACTGTCTCCTCTGTGACAAAGCATGCATTGTTCCCTATGCCTTCTCCTTCATTGGAGATGTATTAACAGTCACATTTCCCTGAAAGAAGGCCAAAAGACGGGGTTTAAATTGTCTGGCCACCTTCTCACGCTCTTTGATATTCAAATGAAACATGGCGCTGCACAAACAGACCGGGGGCAGAGGAGAAATCGAAAGGAATTTTGGTCACATGAAAAGAGGGGCCCTGACATTTCACTGGGAGCGACGGGGAACAATGCGAGCACGTTGGTTCGGATGTCACGGTAGTACGAGGACGAGAGGGGAAATGTGTGTGTGTGTGAAGATTGGGGATTGGCCCCGCCCTCTCCTATGTGGCCTGGTGGTGCCGGGCCAGCATCGCCCCTGATGACACTGAGTCACGCCAGGCCAGTGGTCGCCTACATCTCCCAACTCCTGAAGCTAGACCCTCCAAAAGATCATTATGTCTCGCAGCTGCTCTGATGAAGTCCAGATCAAGAGACACTACATCTTTTTTGTCCATATACAAGCTAAAACATCCCTCTATCAATGCACCAATAAGGGGCGATTGGCAGCTGATGACAATAGCAGAATAAATTAGCCAAGTAAGTTCGACTTCCTTGATCAGAAAAGCCCCTTTTTTTTTACCCCCCTCCCGCCCTGCCCCCCTTCCTCATCAGCTCAAATTCAGCTCAGCTCAGTTT
>CABFOQ010002940.1:16985-29540 GCA_900660455.1 Gephyroberyx darwinii | reverse complement strand
TGAGCCTGCTGCTTTCTTCTCAACGCCCCCCCACACACACACACACACACACACTGTGTTGACCAAATTGCAATTTGCACAACTGTAAATTGTACTGTAAACTGTAAACTGTAACTAAGTTATTATTATTGCACTACTTGTATATTTTTTTGTATATTTCTTTTTCTTTTGTATATTTTGAGGATCTTTTTTATACAGTTTGTTGCCCTTAAAATTATTTATTGTATAGTGATGTGTGCCTCTCTCTTATCTGTACTGCTGCATAACTGCAATTTCCCCTCAGGGACAATAAAGAGCCTTCTAATCTAATCTAATTTAATACATATCCTAGCAGTTTGAAGACAAAATGAATCAAGGTGAAATTGGTCTCAAAATGACGGCAGGGGTCCAATGAAGCTAACTAGTATGAGTTTATAGTCCCTCAAACATTCCAACATTGGAAAAAATGATGTTAAATGCCCATGTCCAATACTTTTTGACAAATATGTTTTCCATAGCTCCAGTGTTTCTTGCCTGCCTGTGGCTCATGAATAGTCTTTACTAATGGGAGTGGGGTCTCTTTGTGTAGAATATGATCTTTGGAAGAGAATGAAATGAGCCCCATGATTCCTTGATCAGTATTTGCCAAATAGTGCCTCAGTATATCCAACCTGTGCCTAACCGGTCCATGTACTTGGCGGCCAACGGATTTTCATTTTGAAATGAGAAAACCAAAACAGCTCGTTTCCCGACTACCATTTAGAAATAGGGAAACAAAAAATGGAAAACAACCCGTTTTTAGCACTAGTTGGTGGTGTATAGAGTGGTGCAGGGATGATGTATTTTTGTAGCCAACCCGGAAGTTAGCATCGCCCTGGTTCCCTCGACAAAAAGCCAGTGGGATTTTTGCATTGGATTTTGGATTATTGCAGAAAATAAACTCTGTGGCAAACAAAAGTTTATGATACTTGCACGTTTTGTTCAGCAAGATCTTCACAAATGAACACCACTTTTATGATTTTTGAAGCGTAAATGCAATCGCCAGAAGTAAAAAGCTAACGTTAGGCTATCAACGAACTACACCACGGTCACATGACTTCAACGTCACCACCACTAAAAATACTATAAACTGATAAATCTACAAGTTGGAAAGTTTGAGTTAGAATAGTTTGGAAGAGTATAAACACAACTAGAGGCTGTAAAGGCGGACTAGTGAGTAGAGTTACCGTGTTCGGCATGATGCGTTCAATGTCCCCGACAACCTCTGTAGTCTCATTTAGCCACTTGTTAGCAACCGCCTTTTTTAAGACACGTAAAAGCTTCAAAATTCACCAGTGGGGTATTTACTGACGTGTTTTATCTCGTAGAACAAAACGTGAAAACCTCTTAAGCTTGTGTTAACCACAGACCTTATTTCAGGCATCTAACCAAAAACCCATTCAAAAAACCCATAGACTTCGAGACCAGGGAACCGGAAGTGCAAAATGTTAACTCCGTTCCTGGTTTTAGGACTCATTCCTGCAACACTCTATTTGGAGTCGGACATCCATGAGACAGACGTAAACAACATGTCTTTGCACGAATATGCAGGTTTTGTAGCAGAAAACAAAATAAATGGAATGTCTTGTGGTCATACCGCCACTGCGTTATGTACCCAGTTTGGAACAACACATGTTTTTTCTGAGAGTAATGTGCAGAGATTGTGGTGGAAAATGTACTATTATGCTTTACTACACTGTATTAATACAGGGGTGTATGAATATAGCAGATGCCTGCAGACAGGCAATTAATATATGCCCCTTGTGTGACCCTAGTGTGTTAACTGGAGACATATTGTATTAATAGCAGAAGCAGAAGAGGTGGAAAGTTCATGCTATGTGCAGTCTCGTCTTCGCTTTTGGTGAAGGGTGCAAGAACTAACCACAATAGATAAATTCCTGGAACTGAGATGTCTTGCGCGTGTCAAATCAAATGACTTTTATTTGTATAACCCTTCATCACCGTTACAGTCTCTAAGGGCTTCACAGCCCAACATGTGAAACAGTAAATGGTTAGTACACGACATCCCCCAACCTTGGACCCTCACAGAGGACAAGGAAAAACTCCCACAAAACCTTTTAGGAAAAAATGGAAGAAACCTTGGGAGGGGCTACTCAGAGAGGGAGGGGCTACTCAGAGAGGGATCCCCCTACTAGGACGGTTGGGCGTGCAATAGATGCCGAGGTTGGGCAAGCAACGTATACAGAGTTCATAAAAGTTGTCATAAAAGTGTCACAGATGTTTCCGTTCTTTATACCCAGAAAGAAGAAGCACCCACGCCTAGCGTGACTCAGCATATTGGAAAAACTGTATAAAACTTGACTGTTGCAACCTGCCCTTTGCTCTTTACCCGAAACAACTCACAGGGTTGCAGAAGGTATTGTGCCTACTTAAGTATCCAATAAATATTCAGAGACATATAGTGTGTTATAGCTTTATTGAGCTGTTCTCACTAACTAGACAAAGCGTAATTGACGTTAAATTGCCATGACAAGGTGATGTGTTGAGCAGGGGCTTTCATAGCCCTGATCCAGGACCCTTTGGGAGTCTTCGTGTAGCTGTTTACCTCTCCCAGAAGGTCCTGTCCTGCTCCATTGACTTTTTACCGATACATTGAATTTCACTGACCTAACCAGATGTCCGTAATCCTTCACATGTCTACTTGCGGGGCGGTGGGTGGCGCTCCATCTCCTATGCACAAATAAACTTTTATACTTTGTTAAACACAGGTATACTCCCAACATTTCCATTGTAATATAATCCAAGATGGCTGACAGATGCCTCGAACTCTTTGCGTCCGCGCAATAAGCGAGTGACTTCCGGGTATGCGGCAAGCGGCATACTACTTACGATAACTTCCGGGTCACAACAAAAAAATCAACGCAAAATTGAGAAAGATTTCCACACACGTATTTTAATTCCCGATTTCCATTTATAAGCACATAAAATAATAAGGACACATTGGGCCCAGGTTTGTCTGTCTACATTTGTCTCATGTCACTGATGACCTCTTCCACTCTGCCTGCAAGTCTGCTGCAAAAAGGAAAAAAAGACAGGACAGGCGCTGCTGGTGTTCTGTCATCATGGTGTAATATAGTATTGTATATGTACAGTATACAACAAATATCACATTTACATCATACAAAAATCTCATTTATAGATCCTTTTTGGTTTATTGGACAGTTAAGTAGAGAGGGACAGGAAGAATTGGGACAAAGGCAGCAAAGGTCCCAAGTTGGATTCGAACCCAGGATGTTGCAGTTACATGGTACTAGGATGTCCCTTATTTATAGATTCTCTGCTATAAAACCTCTCTCTCTTGTACTATTCTCTAGCATTAGCCTCCATTCTCCACTCTGTTGAATAGTTAATAAAATATATGATTATTAATAGTTATGTAATATGATATGCCATGTGATACCATATAGTTTGATATAACATGAGGTAGGATTACATAATACCAGACAATGTAAATTCATATATGGTGTCAGAGGACAGGAAGGGCTGGATCTAGAGAGGCTGGCAGAGGAAAGGAAAGCAGCTGCATTCATCTGTTTTCAGCTCTGAGCGAAGGATTATTGTGGCACTGCTCTGAGGCTGACACACAAACACACACACACACACACACACACACACACACACACTAACATGGCTGCTGTGTGGGACATCATCTCTGACAACTATAGACTTCTCTGAGCTCTCTCTCTCTCTCTCTCTCTCTCTCTCTCAGCAGTAGAGGAGGAGGAGCCAGCAGGGTGAAGATGCTGTCGGGTTGCCGTGGTTTCAGCCTCCCGTTTCTAGTGGCGACCATCAACGATGTGTGTGTGCGACTGAAGGGTGTGTGAGCGTGTGAGCGTGTGTTGTGTGTGTGTGTGTGTGTGTGAGCCGTGATCCTTCAAGCATTGAGAAGAAAGGAAGGAAGGAAGAACAGAGAGAAAGAAGGACAGAGGGAAGGCTCTATTTGTCCATGTGGATTAACACCACTACAGATTGGAATTACAACGGCTACATCCTCTCCTCTCCCATCTCCTCTCCTGTCCTCTTCTCTGGCGTTGGAAGCTGTGCTCCTTCGTTCGTTGAAAAAGAGGGAGGGAGAGAAGGATCTATCCATCCCTCCAGCATCTACCCATCCATCTATCTATCTATTTCATCTTTGATTGCAGGGAGAGATTGGAATTAGGGATTAGGTGGAAGTATGGAGAGAGGTGGATGCTGGATCTGACTCTTCATCAGGATCTTCTTCAGTTCCTCCTGGCCTCCTACTGTGGCCAGAGCACCACCTAGTCCCGGTAAGACAACGGCTCACAGCTCTTATTTTGATCTTAAAGACTTAACAAATCTTTCAATAGACCGTCTTCTATCACTGTCTGATGTTGTGTATTTTTAGCTTATGTTAGCTGCTTTTCTGTTCTCAGAGCAAAATGGTGAATGGGAATTACGTGCCTTACTCAGGGCCATTTGAGAGTATTGTGCACTGTTGGCACTGGTGGCTGAACAACCAGCTCTCCCTAACCAGCCCATACATATGAGTTATTTCTTTTACATAGATCATGCAGCCTTTTACAACCAGATCATGATCACACAGGGAGACTGAAATCTGCTCCTACATTAGTTAAAATGGGAATACAATCCCTAACCATGGCAGCGCTTTGCTTAGTGGCCCCAGAGTCATTCTATGTGATTTAAGAAGACTTCTGGCCAACAGTGCTGCTGATCTCTCCTCTATGTCAGCAGGAGGCTGGGGTCAGGGTCAAAGGCCAGGAGTCAGGGCTAGGATTGAATCCAGCTCCTTTGGTCTAACAGTGTAGCTAATATTCTTTTGGCCTTGCAGCCCTTATTTGCCTCTTTAACATTGAAGGCTGCTATTCATTTTGTCTGTTTTGGCAGCAGAATGTTAGCGGTGTCTTGTCAACCTGAAAGTGGTTTAGAAGAGCCACGTTTTCTCTCAGTGTAGCCTAGTATAGCCTAGCCTAACACATTTCTAGCAGTGTTGCCAGTGATATATATATATTTTTTATTTTTTTTCTTTGAAAGAAAAAGGATTCCGCCAATGCCATAGCCTGTATATTTTATCTTAGCATGTTTTATAGCATTGTCCAATCTAGCTATGTTTGCTAGAATTCCTGTCCAGTTTGCTGCTTGGCTGTTTAGTTGGGGGTTTTTTTTACTCTGGACTGTGGACTGTGTTCATCAGTAGGTTTAAACATGTTGACAGTTGAGTTTAGTAGGTTAAACATGTTGAAGGTAGTGATTAGTGGTTTGAAACATGTTGATGGTGTTTAGTTGGTTTAAACATGGTGATGATGGTGATTAGTGGATTAAAATGGTGTTGACAATGTTGATTGGTATCAACTAGCAGATACTGCAAATAGTTAAAGTAACATAACACAGGTTGTTAGAGTTGCTCATTCAATTGTAAATTAATTAACATTCAATGACATGCTTTGATACCAACATGGCCTACGTCCTTGTAATAAACATATAGTAAAAATACAAATATGTATGTAGACACAAAACATGTACTCAGATTAATAAAATGTCCTCAATGTTACCATCCATTTTCTTACATCTCTCTCTTCCCTCCACCCCTCCCTCTCCCTCTTTCTTCCTTCCAGCACTTCCCTCCATCCCGGTTCTTTATATTTCTCTTCCCTCTCTCTCTCTTCCCTCCATTCCTCATTTCTCCTTTACTTTTTTTCACCTTCCTCTCCCTCCAGCACAGACTGCCGTTCCCTCCTCCTTGCTTTCTTTCCTTGTTGTCCCCTTCTCCCTCCTCCTCTCCTCTCCTCCTTCCTCCCTAACCTTGGAGCAGGAACCATTACGTCATGCTCCTTTGAGAGATGCTGCTGTTGCTAGGTTACCACTCGCCCTGCTCCATGTTCCATTTTTAGAATGCAGCTGAGAGAGAGAGAGAGAGAGAGAGAGATGGGGTAAGATAGAGAGACATAGAAAGATGAGGGATGGAGAGGTCAGAGTGGTATAGAGAGGTAGAGAGAAAGAGGTAGAATTTAATTTAAAAGTCCTGTATTAACCCACTGCACCACAGAAACTACATTTACCTATAAACCTAATGACAAACCAACCAACAACCACAAATAAATAATCTACAGAGAGAGAATTGAATTTAAAAGCCCTTTATTCACCCAAGACACCACAGAAACTATATTTCAATGCATACCTAAAAACGTAATGACAAACCAACCAACAACCACACAAAAAACAAATAAAAGCAAAAAAAACTAAGTAGAACTAACATAACCAACATCAAAAACCAAAGGACAGGGAGCAATCAGCCTGCACAGTGCACAACACACCCTGCAATGAAGGCTTATAGATTACCCATCAGTCTATAGTATGATGCTCCACCCTCAGACAAGCAACCCCTTCATCATAAACACAGGGTCTACCGGCCCCTGACCCTGGATCTGGTTCTTCCTGGTCTCCCAGATGGCCAGCTTGCCCAAAATTAAATTAACCAGTCTGCTTCTTCCGAGAAGCATACTTTGGACCAAAAATAAACTGAAAAGAAAAAAACTCTCCTAAAGCCTGACACACATCCTGTAACCTATTGTGTAATCCATCTAACCGTGAACAATGGACGAAAGGGTGCTCCAGTGTTTCTATCTCTAGACAGAATGGGCATCCCTCTCCAGTACTAGGATCCAGGTATGCCCACATGTCTGTTCATAGCTATCACCCCATGTACTATCCTCCACTGGAGGTGGATGGCTGGTACACGGACCAGCAGCCCTTCTGGGAAATATCTGGACCAAAAAATTCAGTCCACCTTGATGCCTTCAACTATGCTAGAGAGCGTAAGTGCAACACCTTTACACAAGTACAGTACGCCTCCTTCTTTCCCATTAACTTAAACTCCCCTAGCTCTGGGGTTGTGAAGGAGAGGAAAAGCCCTGCCCCCCCTGCCACTCCACCACTGCAAGAGGAACTACAAGGGATGGGAAACTGTACTCACACTCATCATCCCATAGGTCAGACAGCGTACGGTTCTCAGCAGGGAGGCTCAGACCTCCTCCACAGTCCTCTTCAGCAGCCTCACAGACTGGATGCCTGCCATAGCTCCAAGGTGCCACACAGAAGTGCAAGTGGCCTTCATTAAGTGTCCTAGCTTGACACACCCTGCTTTACACAGCCTATGTGCAGCTTGGAGCCAGAAAGCCATAATCCATGAGGAAATGTCCATGAGGCCTTTCCCCCCTTTAATGTACTGGCAGATACAGGGCAGTTGCCTGAATCCAGTGCTGCCCAGACCAGAAGAAAGTCACAAGGGTCCTCTGCAGCTCTTCAATAAGGCCCCTAGGTTGAGGTAAGATGATCAGCCTGTGTCATAGTTGAGGCGATCAAGTTATTGGCCACCAGAACCCTTCCCCTATATGAAAGGAATTCCCCTTTAAAGACATCGATAGAGCCTGCCTCTCTGATTGAGGAAGGCAGACTGTTAATTTGCATGATTTTCTGAGTAAAAAAGGACATGAAATCATTTGGCGAAAACAGAGAGCTCTCAGAGGGGGAGGGATTCCATGTTAACTTAGCGACAGTGTCAAATAGAAACTTCGGGTTGTTTATATTTGCACTGATTAACCTAGAGTAATGTCCAGTTTTGGCTGATAACAGTGCATGTTTATAATTTAGCAAGCTATCATTCCAGGCAAGCCGGAAGACTTCGAGTTTGGTCAATCGCCATTTACGCTCAAGTTTTCTACAGGCTTGTTTAAATGCACAAGTGTCGTTAGTAAACCATGATGCAAATTTCCTAGCGTGGTGTTTTCTTGTGACTAATGGGGTGATTGAATCGAGGGGGTAAGGGTAGTGTTTAGTTCATTGGTGAAATTGTCGAGTGAACCAACATGAGAGAGAGTGGTGCAAGAAAACTGGGCAGATTTTCAGAAAGTAACGAGGCCGTGGTGGCATTAATACAATGGTTGATATATGTATCTTCACATTTTTGGCGTGGGCAGATCAATTCGATCCTGAATTTAATGAGATAGTGATCAGATAGGGCGGGTACATCAGAGGAGACCACTAAAGCAGATACAGGAATGCCACAGGCCAAAACTAGGTCAAGGGTGTTGCCGCCATGGTGGGTTGGTTCATTAACGAATTGAGTGAGGCCACAAGTATCAATAAGATCTAGGAAGGCCTTACTGAGAGGATCAGTTATTCAGGTGAATGTTAAAATCACCGATGATGAGAATCTTACCTGCTCGGGTCACTAAATCTGAGATGAAATTGGAGAACTCTTCTAAGAACAGCAAATAGGGCCCGGGTGGGCGGTAAAGTACTGCTAGATAAAATGATGGGATTAAGATTAAGGATAGGGTTAAATATCGGGGCAACACCCCCACCTTTTTTCCTCTCCTGGGCAACCTGAGAACGAAGAAAGTTTGGAGGAGAGGCTTCAATTAGAGGGAGAAATTGTTTGGCTTTAGCCAGGTTTCACAGAGACCCATCATATCTAGATCATGTTCAATAATAAGATCATTGATCAGCAGCGCTTTTGATGATAATGATCTTATGTTGATGAAGCCCACAGTGAGGCATTCAGTACAGCCAGAATTTCTGTCACTGTTTTTGGCAGTATGCGTGGGTCTAACTTCAGTTAAGTTGCTGTAGTTTATTGTGGGTCGGCAGGAAATTTGACAGGGGGTGCGACGAGAGAAAGATACCGTCTTAATTGGAAGGACTCTACTGTAATTTTCAGATCGAGAGATGCAGCTGCCAGAGGATGAAATAAATGCAGACTGGTAAAACGCAACAGTAGATATGGGGGGAAAATGGTGAGGGGGGGGCACAGTCTCAGTGGAGCAGAGGAGACGGGCCAGCCACAGGGACTAGCAAGAACAGTAAAACGATTAGCCACCAGGAGCGCCAGTGGCAAATTGGGCCGCACAACTGGCGGCTAGAACTGGTGAACTCTCTGACGCCTGGAGACCAGGACAAACTCATCACCCACTGCCGATGGGGCTACGCTATCTCGGCTTAAGCCGGGGCTAGCCCTGGCACTAACGATTGGGCTACTGCTAATGCTTGTGAACCGGCTAGCTGGCCACGTATCTAGACTGTTCCAGGCTACTCTGCTTCTAACTGACAGACACGTCTCTCTAATAGAGACAACTTCTCTAAGATGAGCACAAAAGTGAAACAAGAAGCTATGCTTACCCTTGCTGGTATTGTTGGAAGACTAGATCGGGTCCTGAGGCAGAGGCTGAAGGTACTCTTACTACCTGGGGTGCTCAGCCGGAGGCTTAAGATGCTCCATAGTTGCATCATCTCACCATTGAGGGGATGGGAGGTGTGGGCTAGGGTGGAGTTCAGTTTAATCATCATCCTCCCCTCTGCTACTACCTCAAGGCTGTCCAGGATCAGCCCTACAACAGTCAACAACAATAACTTACTTGTAGGACTGAATCATCTCCACCTCCTTACCGTGGAAGGTGACATGAGTCAGTAGAAAATCTACTACCTGCTCAGGTAAGAGTTCAGAGTTCAGACAGGGGTGTAAGGCTTGACCATAGCCTGGAGGTAGGAAGGAGCTGTTCCTTTCACTGCCCTGTAGGCTATGTATGAAGTCAATGTTCGCATCCCACCGCTGCTGTGGTATGACCTTTTTTACTTTAGATTACAACTTTTCACAACTTTTAAAACTGATCATAAACCGCGATCTGTTAATTTCTATGAAGACAAGCGGCAGCACTATGCTTCCTATCGCCGAAGGATTTACATTAGAATGCCCAGACTGTCGTACACTGTTACAGCTGATTTCCCTGCTTGAAACCAGGGTATCCACGCTAGAAATGGACAAAGCGGAACTCCAGGACACGATTTCAACGTCACCCAGCACCGGTGAGGGAGCGCAAGCTATCCAGAAGGACTCACCAAACAATGACACTGTGACGTTCCCTAAACTTGACAGGGCAGAGGCAATATCGAAGAAACAAACTGAGGATACGACTGGATCGACTGGAACAAACATGGTGCCAAGCCCAAAATTAATTTTAAAGCTGCACTACAATGTGGAACACAGGCCCACTCAACACTGAACACCACAAGAAAGTCGACAAAAAGAACGGTGGATGTACGCAAGCCAGAACCAATGAACTGCCTGCAAAAGAAAGAAAGGAAACCAAGCATCAATGAGTTTAAAGTTGCGCTACAATGTCAAACAGCACACGGAGCAGCACATCCAAGATCGAACAGTACCAGAGGCTCTACGGGCAGTGTGCGGACCAGTAAGTCTACACAACAGAGATCACCATCTCTACTGCTGCAGAATAAATACAGACCGCTGTCTGTACAGGACTCTGAACCGGAGGCCACAACAAACCACTCGCAAAAGGCAGATAAGAGACAGACGGTGAAACACAAACACATTGAGTCAAGGTCTGAAAATCACACAGGAAATTGAGCCAAAAATGGGCTCCCATCCCAGCAGGAAGTGGATGACACGAAATTGCTAATTGTGGGAGACATCCGATACCTAAGTGGTAAGAAGACTGCTTCCCGGGTGCGAAGGTAAATGATATCACTCAGAAAATACCTGAAATACTACTAAGCTACTCAAGTCATCATACATGCAGGTTACAATGATATTCACAGTGAGCAATCAGAGGTGCTAACACAGGATTTTATTGAATTCTGGACACTGGGCAAATCAGAGATTGAATCTTTCATCAGTGGTCCCCTGCCAACAGTTGGCAGAGGAGTTAACAGTTTTAGCCGGCTACTTAGGCTAAATACATGGCTTTCAACTTGGCAACTTCAATCTATTCTGGGACCATAAAGACCTTTTTAAAGCAGGTGACATTCGCCCAAACAGGCCCGGAGCGAAACGATTGATTGACAATTTTCACTTTATCTCTCACCACCCATCTGCCCAGTGCACTGCATCCCATCCTGGAATGGATGACCTTGAAGACCTGGAGTGGTACATTGACAGCTGCTTCATGGACATGCAAGTTAGTATTGTAAGGTTCGGAAGTGAAGTTAATTCATATTTAATTCATTCGTGAGTTAATTTACAAAATGTGTTTAAAATGTTTACACGGTCACCTATTTACATATTTATGTTTACAGTTATTATTTACATATTTACATGTTTAAATCTTTATACTAGCACATATAAAACAGTTACGATGTGTTGAATGTGCCTCCTGTGACCATACATTTACCTCAGTAAGTCCTTCTAGCTTCTGATTGGTTAGTTCAGTGACGTGAGTCAGAACAAGGAAGTGTTGTGGTGTGAAGCTGATGAAGTGCGGAAAACAGTAAAGTGCTGCTTAAGAAAATTATCCATCTCCATCCTGCTGTTTCTCATCATTAAGAGTTCTCCAACCACCCCACACCGAACCCTTCACGTTACAGTATCACAGAGTGTTCAACCAAAAACGTTATCAAGTCCAGCATAGATTACTGAGATCCCCATGACCCCGGCTGTAATCTTAGTACTCACAACAGCTCACTCAATCAGCTGGAGTCAAGAGATGCTGGCCTGCTATCTCAACTAAGAATGACTAGTTATAGAAGGGATAAGGTACATTCCACCCACACTGCAAACTTATCCAATTTGATGACAATTTCCTGTCAACAAAAAGCGCTTCTGGTGCCTGTCACCAACACTATGAAACTGGACCTTCTAAATATTAGATCTCTAGTGAACAAATCATTTTTAATCAATGATCTTATTGTTACTCATACACTTGATTTTATGTTTTTAACTGAAACATGGCTAAACAGTAACAACAGTCCCACCATTCTAATTGAGTCAGCTCCTCCAGACTTTAATTTTATGGATGTTTGTAGAACTGAAAAGAGAGGTGGAGGGCATCGCTGTTCTATTTAGAAATGCATTTCACTGCAAGCAGACGTTATTTGGGGATTTTCTGTCTTTTGAATACCTATCTGCTGTATTGAGAATTTCTCACTGGGTTCTATTATTAATTATTTACAGGCCACCAAAATATTGTCCCACCTTCTTTGATGACTTCAGTGAACTTTTGTCCAGTGTTTCCACTGACTTTGACTGTCTAGTTATAACTGGTGACTTTAACATTCATATTGATAAGGGCCCACCCATAGTTGGGGGCACACCTTGGACTTGATTATCACTAAGGGTCTCAATATTTCAAATGTTGATGTGATTGATCCTGCCTTATTTTCTTTGATATGACTGTTAATCCTGACATCCATATAAAAACAAACACTGTTAAGAAGCGGTGTATAAATGAGAACACAAAGGTATTGTTTACAGAGGCCATCTCTACGTTACCAATCTGTACCTCAAGTTCTGTTGATGAAATTGTAGATAACTTTAACGCTAAAAGTTTGAATGTTATTTATGTCATTGCACCTGCTATGGTTAAAACATTTTCCGGTAAACAAAGTGTGCCATGGAGAAATGTTCCCTCTGTGAGCCCTTAAAAGAGAGTGCAGAAAGGACTGAGTGTAAGTGGCGAAAAACAAAACTTCATGTTCATCATGACATCTACAAAGAGAAACTTCAGGTGTACAACACAGAACTGA
>CABFOQ010002936.1:4508-16050 GCA_900660455.1 Gephyroberyx darwinii | reverse complement strand
CACACTTCATTTCAATGCTTTGTTAAAATAGAGATGCTAACAGCACGAGCATTAAGCGGGCAAGGAAAAAACAAACAGTTATTTAAAGTCTGACAAGTATCTCTATCCGCTTTCTCTCCCTCCCTATCTAATATGTTTGGTGTGAAAGCACTTTCAATGATACTGTAGCTGTATCATTGAAAGTGCTTTCACAGGGGGGGTGGGGGGAGGGGGTAGGGTTATTATATGAGGTTAATACATAACATGAGTGAAATATCATTTTGTAACGTTTGATTTGAAGTGTAAAGAAAATGCTCCATAGACTCAGACACAATGTTGATTTTTTTTTGTTCTTTTGATGAAGCCTTTTTTTTATACTACACCATATTTTCTCAGTCAGTAGTCCAGGTAAATGCCAAGACATCATTTTCCCAGCGAAATCTGGAAAACTGGTCTGTGCAATGCCCTAAAAGGTGAAGAAGCTGCATCCCGGGCATTTATTATCTCTCTCACTCTTTGCTCTATGTATCTCTGTAGGGTTTAAACTCTCCAGACTAGAAAAATCCATCTAAGTCACAGGGGAGTGATCGGCTGAAACTGACACACACCTCATTACCCCAAATCCTCCAGCTGCTTCTCCTTGACTGAATGCACTGCTGACACCAGGTCTAGGAAAAAGCCTTTTAGGCCTTACGCTGACCAGTGTGTATGAACAGCTCACATGCTGAGTGTGTGTGTGTGTGTGTGTGTGTGTGTGTGTGTACATACATATCTCTGTGTATGTATGCCTATCCTTCCACCAACACATGGGTATGCTGACCTGACTTCCTGATAGAAATGAACTGTAATGGGAGCTTTTCAATGTTAAAGATCAACCGAATTGTGCAACATTAAGTGTTATATCTTTATTGATTATTACACAGCACTAGATGTGGGACAGATGCAGTGGTTAAGTATTGTGATGTCCTTGTTGATAAGCCTAACTAAAAGCATTAATCTGCAAAGTAGATTGCAGAAAGCACCTCAATGTTAGCGTGCCTGTCTGTTTCCTATTTCAAATTAGCTTTGGTCTATCATTTTGATGCATAGTTTTCTGACCTTGTCATTGAATGACCATTGAATGACCTCCATCACTCCATTGGTTCAGATAAGTGAGGCTCCGGTTTAAATACAGTATAGCCTTTTTCTATTACACTTTGAATATGGTCTATCAGGGTATCTGCGGGTCCTAAAGCATTAAAATGTCTTGAATACAGTCATTAGAGGTCTTTAATTGTGGCCTATAGTGTGAAGGCAGAGTTAGATTGATACAGAACAAGGTTAGTCGTAGAATATGCATCGTATCTGCTTTACTAAACACAATTGGACATCATGTCCCTTAATAATTAAATTCCTGATATGTGTTTTCTCATACTGCTCATTTATAGTTTCAGAACTTTTAGCTATGTTCAATTGGAAATATGCTGGTTTTGCCAGTTTCTTTAATTCACTTTTTAAATTGGTCTTAAATCTAATTCCAGATGGCATTAAACTGCAGATGTCCCGGTTTATCAGTTGAGAAGGTCAGTTTGCATCAGTGGGATGATAAAGGCTGAGAAAGGTCAGACAGCCTATGTGTCTCTGTGTGACCATGTAACGCCTCTAGAGAAAGTGCTTCTCAGTCCTGGTCCTAGGGGCCCACAGCCCTGCTGGTTTTCTATCTTACCAGGTAGTTCATTGCATTCACCTGTCATCCCAGGTCTAAACAAATCCCTGACGATATGGCTGGATTGAAAAGCAGTAGGGCTTTGGGCCCCAAAGACCAGGATTGAGAACCACTGCCCTAGAGTACGTGTGAAGTGATGTATAGCTCTTACAACACAGTGTCAGCAAACCTCGTTCTAACCCAGGCTGAACAGCGTGGATGTGTATGTATATGTTCCTAGGTGCATGTGTCTGTCTGTGCATGTGCATGTGCATTTGAGTGTGCACATATGGTTATTCCATGGCAAAGCCACTGATCTTTCCCTGTGCTTCAGGCAACACTCTTAGACCACATACAGTTTCAAAGTTTCCCCAGAAGGCTTTGCCTTTACTCCCGCTGTCTCAGAAGACTCATGCGAATATAATGTGGAGATGGGTTGTATCCCAATAGGCTGCTAACATGACAGATAAGCTGAGCAATGGGCAGATGAACAGCTCACATGCTGAATGTTTGTTTGTGATGTGTCTGTGTGTGTGTGTGTGTGTGTGTAAGCTGCATCCTGTGTATCTTCCAGACACTAAACCCAGTGCTAAACCTGGGCTTCAGAGAAAAGCCTGGGAGCTGTATACCACTTATAATCCATACAACTATTCCTTCCATGCTGCATTTTACCCCACCTACTGTAGCACATTCTTAGTATAACCCAGCTATTAGGGGGAATAACTCTAAATAATAATGATTACTGTGATTGACTGAACTTGCTTAGCACCATGCAATTAACAGAAACGGCCAAAAAATGCTAATCATACCATCTGGTGAAGACCGTGGGCGGAATCAAACAAACACCAAAACTTGTTCTAAAAGTATTATTGTCAATGATAATTTAACCTGCAGGGCAATCCGTTGGTCAGCGGAATGGGATACATGCCATGTATTGGCAGCACTGCAGGTTTGAGTCTGGCTCACAACCTCTTGCTCACCAATTTTCCTTCACGCTGCAAATTGGAGAAGCACACAACACAGTTGTTAAAGGTGCTATGTGTAGCATTTTTAACCTTTTATATATCACTGTCAAATTTATTGTGATACCTTAGTATAATTACTGTAAACTGACCATGGTCAAGGCGAATGGTAGTCTCTATCTCATGCCAGTGGTATTGTTAGTCCTTCCATTGTCACTCCTTCCATCATCTACCATTGCGAGTTTTGACTCTGCATGGGAAAACATCACCCTCTTCCTGTTTTGTGCCATAAAGCAATCTCACTTTGTGCCGTAGAGCTGCGCAGCAGATTTCCCGTGAAATCTGACTACATGGCACACAATGTAAAATGCAACATAGAGGCCAGTAGAGGCTGCCAACCTTCCAGGCGATGGTCTTGTTTGTGTACAGAAATTATACCAATGTCAAAATGAACGTGCCAATGATTTATTGATGTTAAAATGCTACATGTACAACCTTTAACATCTGACTCACTACCTCTGTCTCCTATCAGTCCCTGTCAGTCTGACCCGCATTTTCCCATCTCCCCACGATTTTGATCCCCATTTGTATTCCAGCGTCTATGGGAAGTGCCTAGATATGTCAACCACTACCATCGGGGAATAAATCTTAATCTATCAGTTTAGTGGGGAAAATATCTTCAGAACGGGAGCCTTCACTTCGCTGCTAGATTAGCAGCCTTTGACTCTCCATACCTGTCACACTGATATTCATAACAAATTAGGTATTCTATAGGTGGCCTTCTGGAAGCTATCTGTCTTCATATGCAAACAGCATCAAACAGTGGCCCTGAGGAGGGGCTGGTATTCATGGTGTCAAAAGAGGTGCATTGTGAAACCAAATGGATGTTAGAATGTGGTGATTTAATGATTTCAGATTTTATTTTGCCTTATTGTGTGTGTGTGTGTGTGTGTGCGTGTGTGTGTGTCTCTCTCTCTTTCTCTTGTTTTAACCTTTATTTATCCAGGGGAAATCGACTGAACCCCATGCTATTCTTCAGCAATGCCCTGCTTCACGTCCATACCGTTACACATATTCACACATGAGACCTACCCCGTACAACCACAGTCTTCTGCTGTTTGCGGTTGAGCAGCTCCACTGCAGCAGCTGGGGGTGCCTTCACATGCTTCCTCCACCCACCTTTTCCCATCCAGTCAGGGATTCAAATCAACCTTCCAGTCACAAGCCTGTTCCCTAACCTCTTGGCTTCCAAACCCGTTTTTCTTTTTGTCTTTGTTTTTCTCTATATATTCCTATTTTTTCCTCTGTTGGGGCCCAGGTGCTGCATAGAGCCTCCATGCCAGGAGTGAGTGAAATGCTTTCTGATGTTTTCTTTTTTACACTGCATTTGTAATGACACTCCATCAATTACGCCGGCAGGCCAGTCAAAGTGTTGCCTTGTATCCTTCATGCCTCCGGCCCATACTGCGTTCCAGCCCCCATGTGTGGTCCCGACCATGAATCTTAATCTTGTATCCAAACAGTCGCCATCAATTATCCTGGCTGCTACCGCTGCTAACTCTTCTGTGCCTCCCATTTTTCCCTATTAAAAAAAAACCCTTTTTCCTCCTCACTGCAACGGAATTGCCTCGCCCGCTTACCCAGGAAATGATTTCTCAGCAGGCTTGTGGCCCGGGTGCCACAGGTGGAAGATATGAGTGGTTGCATGTGTGTGTGTGCGTGTATTTGTGTGTTTGTGTGTGTATATATATGTGTGTTCATACGTGTGTGTGCAAGCATGTGTGTTTGTGTGTGCAAGGGGATGGGGGTGGGTTGGTATTAATGGCTCGTCCCAGTCAATTTCCAGGGGCCCCTTCTTCCTTTTACTGGGAAAATGAGTTTGGGAGTAGACAGCTCATCAGGCTGGCTAGGGCCCAGCAGGCCAGAAAGTACCAGAGAAAAAAAAAGGATATGGTTAAAAATCAGAAAACACTTAGCAGGAATGCCTGCACCCATGCAACGCTAAAAATATTCAACCAGCAATGGGATTTCTCCAGACTAAACAAAAACTCCAACAACAAAAGTCTTTGTACCGTTTTAAGTCTCCTTAATCATAAATTGAAATTTGCGAAATGATTGACAGTGAGATGTCATATATGATTTTATTTTGAATCTTAAATGTTTGATATTAATTTTTCATCAAACTTAGATGTCAGAAATTTCAGAGGGGGTCAGTAACCAGATTGCAAGTTGAGAATGAACAAACTCCAAAACTAATTTGTAATGAGACCATGGGCAATATTAGGCCCATTGGCTGGCTGGTGCAACACACATATAATCCTCTTCCATCTTCCTTTCGAACACATAAATCTTTATTCTACAGGTAGAGCATCTCCAGGTATGTCTCTTTTCTCAATCTGTCAGACAGTGACATGATTTGTCATCCAGGACCCTGCACGCTACATGCAACAGACTTGTTTCCTGCTGTCAGTATGTATAGGTAATTTATTCCATTAAACCACTGCAACACATTGACAGGTAGACAGGCCTAGTGTTTATGTTTGAGACATGAAAGGCGCTGCTGGCGACATCTGAAGAAATGTCTGATTGCATCACTGTCTCCCATCACTCCTACCCAGAGTGCCTCTGTGGTTGTCAATAAGCAGCCTAGTTTATAATAGGTTTTTTTTTTTTTTTTTAACCATTTGGAATATGTAAACCTTTTGACGGTGTACTCAACTGCTGTATACTCAACTATCTGTCTTTCCTCCGTAAAGGCTAAACACGCTTGAACTTCGTTATGTGATGCATTTCCCCAAATCCAGCTATCTGGAGGCATTGCTTGTGGGCAAAGCCTCTAAGAACGCTGGTGAAATCTGACTTCTTAAAGGTCCAATGCAGTTGTCAACCACAGAATTTTGAAGAAGATGCCTTCACTTTTTGCATTTTTTCTAGATAGATAAATTGGGTTACTAGTAATTGATTGATTCGATTTTGGTGGTTATTCAGGTTTGGGATGTTTGCAGGGTCAAGAAATGCCCCTGCCCCTTTTTGTACCTATTTTGTGGTATAAATGACGAATTTGTACCTATAGAGCCCAGGTTTAAAAATACCGGAATCCCCCTTTAACTACACAGAACACCAACAAAATCAATAACATAATGATAGTAACTACAATCCTACTACAATTGACACGTGGCATCATTTATAGATTTTCAGGCTATATGCACAAGAGTTGACCAACATGCAGGTGAGAGGCAAAGAGGAGATTTCTCTCATTGAGTATGGCTTAAAATGCAACTGGACCCGTGAGACACAAAAAATAATTGGCCTTCCACAGTAGCAGTACACCAACGAAAGCGCCAGGTAGTAGTTATACTACCCTGGAGTAATTGAAACGTGCTGGTACCTCTGTAAGACAGCATTATTCTACCATAACATGCAATTATGATGTTTCACAATTTCAATGAAGCTCGCTATGTTTTTCTTCATTTCTTCCTAAAAACAAACAAAGGTGTATGGATGACTTTCTCCGCAGCTATCATACATTTTTACAGACAGTATTCTCCACCTGCTCCTCAAAGACATGAGAACTCAATATGGCTTTGAATTTTAAGGTGCTTGATTAATTTTTCTTTTTGTTATGACAAAGAAACCAGTAATGAAATTAATTGAATAATCAAAGAAAATAGTCAACACATTAATCAATTATCAAAATAATCATTAGTTGCAGCCCTTAGTGTTTTATATTTAAGTGCTGGTGAAAGCGTAAAAAGACGTTTCATGTCTGCTGTGCTTCTTTATTGCACCACACACTCTGGGAGGAGCTGAGTCTGATTCTGCTGTCCTTGTCCCCTTCCATCGGATTACTTTTAATTTGCAGCAGGAGCACCCCTTCATCACGCCCCAGATCGATTAGAATTTGTTTTAAGGCTTAGTGGATGAATGTAAACAGCCAGGCGCTGATGCTTACAAAGATATAGGTTAACACTCAAACAGGCCAAGCAAGGAGCCGGGATACGGACAGTGAATTCATTGTTGATTGTAATCCATGCTCTTATTAAAGGAGAGTGCAAATACATCTTGTAATACAATAATGCACTCAGCGATATATTGCCAAATTGCAGGCCACTGCAGTGGTTCAGGACAAGCAGTGTGTGTGTGCATGGCATGCATTTCTTTGTATGTGTGTTTGTGTGTGTTATCATCATCCAGGAGGAGAAAGACAGAGGGGTAGAGAGAAAATAGCTCACAGTGTAGGCAAGAGATATCTTAGACCTAAGTTTATATTCTCTTCACTAACTTAAAAGACACTTGAACAAAATTTGGGCACATCCTGGTCTTGAACTCTCATATCTAAAACCCTCTACACACCTACACCTACCCCTGCACATCATGTACATTAACATACAGTTTGCTAAATTCCCTGTGAGATGAAAAGAGAGATTTTTCTTTGGAGGCAGTGACCTCCTGGTCTTTTGTCTTATTTGACAGCGAATGTTAAAGGGAGTTAAATAAGCTATGACCTTATCGACCTCTATCAGTGACCAAGGAGTTGCAACAGCATGAACAGGTCTCTGGCACAGCTTACGGAGGCCTGTAATTGATGCAAATAATAAAGTCACATTTTAAAAATAGCTAATTAGAGCAGAGATCCATAGGGACGAGGCAATGTATGATGTATGTTCTGATGATTTCATGTTGGGGGGTTACTCCTGGAATTATGCTAACTATTCAAACCAATCAATGTGTTGTCTGCATGGTCACGCCAATTGATATAAAAAACAATTGTAAGAATAAAAACAAACGCAGGTTTGTTTATCTGGTAAGGATGGTAGTCTTTAATGAGCAGCTTGCATAGGAAGCTCTCCCCTATCTTGTTATTGTCTTTGTAAGGAAAATCTATGCAGTTGCTTTGTTCTTCCTTTCATGCATTTACGTTTGTCCTTTATTCCCCTCGACTATGTGTGATGTACCGCTTACTGCTAAGACCTGGTGTGGCTGAAATGTCCCAACACCATGGTGCTCCATAACCACCACTGTCTTAAAAACCTGCTGGATGACTGCAGAGCCTCTTTCCTAACAAACCTATTTTTGCCTGCCTTTTCGTAGAGTGTGTGATGCACTTGTCCAATATCCTGTGTTTACTATCCCCTGATTTATAATATAGTGTTGATATCAGTAGCTCTGTCCTCTGTTTTCTATAAAGTACTTTGTGATAAACCAGTTTGTTCATGGTTGACTGGTCAGCCTTCAAAACTGATACGATCACAAGGTTTTTTTTTCAAGCCCACCTTATTCCTAGCTTCCTACGAGACAGCGTGGTGTGATGTGTGTCAAGCTGCAATCAAGCCATGACATTTGACTTGCAAGACTAATGTAGACCAACTCATCCAGACAAAGTCCTAGTACATGTGAATATGCCTTAACACATTCAAAATATTATTCTGATGTTGACAAATGTAGACTGAAATGTCCAAAATATAAATGACTAATTATTAATGAATCTGTTCTAGGGTCTGTCTTAGGGTCAATTTACAATTTAAAGGCTCTCTAAGAAATAGCAAAGAAGCCCATCAAGCTGGTTTTGTGACACATGATCTGTTTCATGCCTGATCTAGCTGACTTTGCTGCATATTTTAATTAAGGAGGAAGCATTTAGTCAATTTTTCCAAATCGACCCCTGGTGGTGATGAAAACCTAGAGTGCTGAAACAACAAGGTCCCTCAACATAAACACCACCGTTCAGTGAACTTGAACAAAACAACCCACTCCTTCAAAACACTCTTTTTAATTGTTTGTAGAGCTAGTGGCGCGTTAATGAAAAAACACAGTGGGCAGATGCATCTTTGTTAAAAAGTATATGTCTGGGCGGATCCTCAGTTATTCATTAATTGTGTTCGGGTGGTCCGTTCTGTAATTGTTTCTACTGCTACACTGGTAGCAGCTGGCCAAAGGAGCTGAGTATTCATTTTCCTCTGACACGGCCAAGGGATTAGATGTGCTTTCCCCTGGCGAGGCTGTTTGGCAGCCACACTTATCTGCAGCGACTTACAAGGCTTATTGAACATTAGCATGCAATTATCTTTGATGGTCTAACTTTCCTGCCGGCTGACAAGACCCAATCATTCTCTGTTAGGGCTCTTCTGAGGGCACGACATGAATACCAAGGTGCAAGAAAAGCAGAGAAATAGGAATAGGGTGCACATCATTTTTTTGGTCTATTTCTCAAATGAGACATATGTGGCTTGGCTTGTCTTGTCTCTTTCTTTCTCCTGCACGCACTAACACACACACTTGCCTTCAACACTAGATCTCCGCATTAGTTAGATACTGAGATCTCATGTCCACTCCATTTTAGCTTTTTTGTAAGCGACAAAAGGCTGTTAGTTGTTCACAGTGTGACATGCTGTGTTAATAAGCATTTCTAGTTGCCGGTCTCTTCATTCATTCGCCTTGCTAATACATTAAACACAGGCTGGATGCTGTTGGTTCTTATCTTATCGTGGCATCGAGGGAATATTTACGATAATTTGCAGTTCCTTTATAAAATGACCCTCCTCCATCCACATTACTTGGAAATTGCCGGCACACTTTGCAAAACACTGCGTGAATTTATTTGTCATTTTCCACCCAAAACTGTTGCTTCCAGCATGACAGAAAATGTATTTTCCTTTTTGCCGCCGTCATGTCCACTCCACACTGGTCCTTCACAGTGAGGTGGCGTCAAATCTGATTGCTCAGAATACGCACAGCAGAAAAGTGTGAGCCAGTGACAAAGAAGAGAGGCAAAAATCATGCATATCACTGGGTGAAAAATAATAGGACCAGAAACATATTTTTTGGGGCGCTGGCCTGTTTGGGCCAATGACCTATCAACTGGCCTGATTCAACCTCTTAGTGGCTGGGGGCCATCGGGCACTCCTTATTGTCGAACCCTGTACCTAATGTTACTCCATCAGGAAGAAAACCTTGATGTTTTTGAAGCCTACAATATTGGTAGCCATATATGCTTGTTCTAATGAAATTTCAAACGCCCACTCCTAATTTCTTCTGTGCATGCGTACTGGTGTACCACTTATGTGCCTCCCTGAATATCTATCTGAGATTGACAATCACACTTCTTTCAATTGTAAATATACAATTGGGCAAGAACACACACTGTTAACACACACTTAAAAATATAACTGAGATTATCCTGCTGACTCCTGAAACGTCACTGATGTCAGGACCTCTCTTCTGACAGGAACTTGTGTGATCCAAATCAATATGTATTAAAGGCACCCTCCACTGACCTCACAGACAATATGAACATTTTCAAACAAAGCCTTGTGAGTAAATCAGGCATCAAGGCAAACCTTGTAAACCAATCAAAAAAGACACAGCTGATTGCATCACCCTGGCTGTGATGGGTGGAAATAATCAGGTGAAATGCTTCCTGAGAGGTTTAGAAATTTGAAAGGCGATATTGGTGGAGTACTTTAATATGCACATTTATGCAACATGCATGAATATGCACTGAAAAAAAAGAAGAAAAAGCAGAAAAAGAGAATTTGGCTGGAGTAGGCTTCATCAGGAAAAAGGTAATGGTAGATAGGCTAGAAACCTTCTGATTGTAGGAGTTCCCAAATTATTATCCCCATATTATTACCATTAATCAGGTTGCAAATATCAAACATGTTTAATATGAATCGGGGGACTCGGCTCAGTCTGTGAGTCAATTGGTGTGGTTAAGATTGAATCTGTAAACTCTTCACACCATCGGTCCCTCAGATCGGGGATTTCCCTACCGATTGTCAGGACATCCAAATATGGTTGCTTTAATCAGCACAATCATCCTCTAGTATGCCTGGGGCCTAAGTGCAAATCAAATGCACATTTGATGTGATTCTACAATCTATAGTCTTTGTACAATTTCAGTCATTTAAAATGTTCAAGTTATCCTGCATACCTCAGAGAGCAGCTAACTGATGAAGTCCTGCATATTGACAGGGAAACAGCTAAGAAACCAACCAACCAGGTCTAGAATTGAACCATGCCACATCATGCCTGCACTGAAAAAACATATCTTCCTTAACAAGTCATTTAATTCAGCATTGAGTCTTGAAATTGATTTTTAATTCAAACAAGTCTAATTACTCCATTACTCCAACTCACCCCATCGGAAGAATTGTTCAAGAAACTTTAAATGTCTCAGTCTGACCATCTACACCACCTTGCTGTAGGTTTTAATTGGATACCACTGTATCTGTCGGCTTTTACCACTGAATCCTGACTGGCTTCGGAAGCTGCTAATAGCTTTATCCGGGCTGAGATCAGCTTTTCCTCTCTCTGATTACTCCAGAGCCCCCAGACACCTTCAATTAGAGACAATTCGACTACCCTTTGGATCACTTAACTCTCTCCACCCATCTCCTCCTCTATGTTTTGTTCACTCTGTCTATCACCCATTTCCTCTGATTACCTTTTGCTCTCTGACCATGTTAAGTCACGTATCAGAGAGAGTAAGAGAGAGAGAGGAGATCAATTCTCTCCCCCTATCAGCGATCAATAATTGGTCGAGTGTGTGAAGGAGGAGGCAGCTCTATTGGTGATTGAAGAGATGTTGTCACACCTGATTTTCTCCTTTACGTCTTGTTCACCTGGGGCCCTGTGACAACAGCAGTATTGATTCCAATTGGCCAGCGCTAGCTAATACAATAAAGGCAGAGATGTAATGTGGAATCAAACGCAATTATCTGCTGTTGGCACTTTGGCTGCAGTTGAAAGCATACACCAAGAGCTGAGAATGATGGTGATAATGGTAGTTGATGATAATATACCAGGAAATCAGTGAGTGTGTGTGTATGTGTGTGTGTGTGTATGTGTGTGAGAGTGACTGCAGGGGCAGGCGGTGTGGCCGAGGCAGTGACCCTGTCTATCAGCAGTATGCCAGGTC
>CABFOQ010002930.1:7837-21622 GCA_900660455.1 Gephyroberyx darwinii | reverse complement strand
AACTGCCTACGTAAAAGCAGAGGCTTACTACAGAGCAGCTATACTACACTACAGACTTGTGATCAGTGTTCACTTGCAATGGTTCTGGGCTTGTTTGTCACAGTAAAGAGAAGTGATCCATCATCAGTTTTATCATTCATATACCAATGAATGACATGGGCAGAGAGATTAGATAGATAGATAGATAGATAGATAGTGCTTCCGATTTGGCTAAAGAATCACAAAACAGAAAATCTCAGATTGTCCCTGTAAAAATCATTTTACATCTCCATAAAATGAATCTACTACTGTCATCTTAACATCATTAAGAGTTTCTTAGCTATTGTGTTTCTAGAACTGGGAGAGACTAGTTCTTTGTTCAGAAATGTAGCCTGAGATCAAGAATGTTTTAAGGTGGATTTTCCCTTTTAAATTCACAAGTCCCGAGCTATTTTGCTGTCCTTATTCAGTTTATTTGAAGTGTGCTCTCACTTCAAATAAACTGCCCCAGGGGCTACTTGCAATCAGCTCGAGGCCAACCCTCTCAAACAGGCCACAGAACGGTGTTTTGATTGTGTTCTCACCTCCCCAAATGAACTAAACAACAGAGGTTGCATCATTGAATTTTAGCACTCATATGTTCATCCAGCTCCTCAGGACAGATCACTTTGTACTACAAAACATTCACTACTGTCTGCTACAGCCAGAAATAAGACGTTTGTCCTACCCCCTAATCTGTGTTGTGGCGACGTTGAAAGCGACATTTCTGATTCAGACTGGTAATCACTGCAGTAACATCAAATTAAGCTTTAAACCTGAACCATTCTACACAAAAGTCAGTCTTCAAAATATGTCCCCAAGTTGTACATTTTGATGGCATAAAGGGATTAGTCGGGCGGTTTCTAGCTTGGTGCGAGAGTTGTTCAGGTTTGAAAATATTGATTTAACTGTCCTGGGCCAGCAGAATGGCATACATGATTGCAAAAGGTTGGCTATTGTTCTGTTCTCTTTTTATAGGACCCTTGACTGAACCACTCCAACAAAGTGGGTATGAAAGAGAGGAAATTTGAAAATATAAAGCTTTCAAGTTTTCTTTTGTTGGCTTTTGGGACCTGGTTGTGTTGTTACTGAAGCTTCAAACTTTCACTGTGAGAAAACATCCCAGCGTTCATCATGCTCTAGGATGTCTTCTAACACCTGTGGGCATGTTACTTACCCTCACTAGAATTACGTTTTTAAACCGTGAAAATGTAATTTGCAGCCCCCGCTGCATTTATACACAGTCCAGACAGATGCATTACTCAATATTCTGATGTGATGAAAAATGCTGAATTTCAGATGAAGGATAAGTGGGAAAGCAAGACAATAAAGCACTGCTCTATATAGCTAGTCGATGTGGGTTTTGATATTGACTATTTCAACTCGTCAGTCTGCATGTGTATATATGCCTAAGAGCAAATCCATCAGCATAGGACTGGAGGGGGGGTTCCTGTCTGCTAACTTGCTGAAGCAATGTATGCTTGTCTATCACCAGTCCCCCCCAACCCACCTATCCTTACTCAACAGACCTTTAAGTAACTTGTCTTCAACAAAACTTTATGACAACCCCCAGATTCTGCTTTGGCTCCCTCTATTGTTGCTTTGTTGGTGGTTGTTGTTGTTAGTGTTGAATAAATCAACACACAGGCACCCAAGATAATACCAGTGTCCCGGATGCATTTGCTTTTTTCAGGATGTTCAAGCATATCCACTTCTTATTCTGTAGACTTGTTGCCTGCAGGTAACACAGCCTGAGTCTTGGAGGCGGAGTCTCCCCCTTTTCTGATGGATTGGATGTGCTGACGTATGACTTTGTGTGAGCTTGCATGTGTGTATCACACTTTCACTGAAATTTGTACTAATGCAGAGGTGTGATCAGACACTTTGGAGAAATCAAACTGAGGGGAGGTTCGTAGAGATGTGGATGAAGATACACTTCAGAGATGTGGTGTGGATGCTACAACAAAGTCAGCAACACTACTGGTTCTGACCCCCAACCTGTGATCCAAAGGCTCTGACCCCAGCAACTAAGGAGTATTTCAGTTATGGTATCTCAAAAATGATCTAACAACTTCGTAGGGTGTTGCAATGAATGGTACACAATTTCTTGTATTTATATCTCAATTTTAACTTCCTGTAAGCATATATAACCGTAATTCCGCAATACTGAAATGTAATCTAATTCAATTTCAATAAGAAATGCCCACAGTATCAAATTGAGCATTCCCATTTACGTTCATTGGTTGTTCACAATGAGCACCATGACCAATTGTACATTTTGAGTGGGCAGTGTGCAGCTTCTTCATCTCCATTTCCATCTGCCACCCAATGTGGCTAAGGCATTCATGAGCATAGCAGAAACTGAGCCGAGAGCCGAGCAGGCTGCTCACAGGAGAGACCAGAAGCCTAGTGCTTGACCTTGCAATAAAGGATATTAAAGACTGAACGACTAGCTGACATCATCTCAGTCTAAATCGCAGATGACAGATGACAGAGATGATTTTCTAATGAGTCCACACATAAAAACATTGCTTAAAATAAAAAGGAAAAAATAAAACGGATCTGCATCTGTCATCTGGATTGTTGTTGGGTTTTGGGTTGTTTTTTTTTATTACAAACCAAACGTCCAACAGGTACAAAACTGTACAAACCGCCCAAAATGTGCCTTGCGGTTGCTGCTGCACCTCAAAGTAACATGTCAATCACCTCAAAAGTCAATACAAAATCCAGTATGCAATACAAACCAGTATCAATGCAAAAAAGGCCCAAGTCTGCTACACAATATCAATAATGGGATCATTTTATAGTGTATCTCCAACTGAAATGTGTAAAAAAGGATGTTATATGATGAAACCCATTAAGAATAATACTAATATTAATGATCACAACATTTCTCAAAAATAACTCGGATTTCCATTTCATCAGGCAGTTGTTCATAACAAGAACATCGGTGGGTATGGCTACAAGACATCCATGAAAACCGACATTTCATTTGACACATTGATTTTCAATTCATGAACGTCAAGAATTAAAAAGGTGCCATATAGCATTTTAAACCTCCACATACCATTTCCAAATCACCATTACCGTACACAAATGAGACCATGTTCACGCCAGTGGTATTGTGTTGAATGAATTCCTGTCACAGAGAGCATGTTGCTACATGACCCTGCCCCTCCCTGATGTGGTCTTCTTTGCTTTTTCAGTCTAAGGTTTTCTCTTTTGCTTTACTGAGGAAGATAAACGTGTTAGAATCAATTTTCCAAGGCCTTTCACTCGTTCCACCACGTGCCATTTCGAGAAACTCTGAAAGCTGAAGCACCTTCAAATTCAATTCCTTCTTAGTTATCTGGCTACCTGAGCAATCATACTTGTTGACCCAAGTCAGAGGCAAACAGTAGGACTACACATCAATGGACATTAATAACTGGAGGGTGTACCAATGAGTCTAATTTACCAAGCAACATACAAATACATTTGCAGGGAAAGATTTTAAATATATGCAGTTGGAAAACATTTCAGCTGCAGATTAAGCTGAGACTGCAAATACTAACAGATGGTGTATGCAGAGGCCATTTCAGACTGAAATATCAGTCTTTTCAAAATGTCTTGTAAAGCCATCAGAACACACCGCCTCAGACAGAAGGGAGCCTCACAATAGTCACAGATAAGCAGAGTTGGATAGCCCATAAAAATACACTAAATGTGTTGCAATAAGTAATAAATCATGATTACAGAACTCCAATTTGATCAATAGTCACTTCTGCCAACACCAACTTGCTTTGTCTTCACACGCACAGAAAATTAGAACACACATCACGCATCCCTGTTTATACATCTACACCAACAAGCCAAACCTGTATATACAGTATGTTATGTGAGTAGAGATCGTTTCATTACCACAGTAACATACGCAGCACTCATATCCCGAAGTGCACATTGCAATGCATTTTTTGTTTATTAACTCAATTGTAAACATCTATTACCATTCTCTGTTCTATGGTTGCTGACAATCTCACAGTTCAGGAGCCAAAACACCTTTGTCCAGATTAGAGGGGTAAAAATGAAACACGCTTAAAGTAATTGTGAGGGCTCCGATGAGTCTGCAGTCAGATTAGGATGCACAGGATTCACGCTTCAGCAAAATCCCACTGATACAAGACGATTTTGTTTTGACTCTCCATCCCAACTGCCCGTAAATCTCAGTTAAGCCCTGACACCCCCCCCACCTTATCTAGCTGGTGGGGAGTAGAAAACTGATGTAGTGTGTTCTGATGTAGTGGAGTGTTTATGGCTCAACATTTCAGCATCTTTCACCATTTATTAGGTTCTCCGGAGCACCTCTGTGAGAGCCGGGATCTTACAGAGTTTGATTGTGCACTTTTTGCAATGCGC
This sequence comes from Gephyroberyx darwinii, assembly GCA_900660455.1. Lineage (NCBI taxonomy): Eukaryota > Metazoa > Chordata > Actinopteri > Trachichthyiformes > Trachichthyidae > Gephyroberyx > Gephyroberyx darwinii. Next base: position 17,209 of record CABFOQ010002930.1, on the reverse strand, counting down.
AGTGCTTAGGGGAATTACAGTATTTGCTCTTTAGGCTGTGCAGAGGTCTATGAGCCCTGCATGAGGGAAATACAGTGAGCACTCGTATTAGGACCCAACAGATATATCGTCACTGATGAGTTATTGATAGAATTTCTCCTCAATGTATGGGTTCAGACAGTAAACATGTGTTCACAGGAGGGCGCTGTATTTACGTGTTTGAAAATTCTTTCAAGTCAAGTTTAATTGTATAGCCCTTAATCACAGTTACAGTCCCAAAGGGCTTCACAACACCCACATTATGAAAACTGTCGTGTATCTGTCGTGGCAAGGCATGAATTAAGTATTTTGTTCAGAGAGTTACAAAAACACTATGCCACGACAGTTTCAGACTGACCGGTGCATTTAGCAGGTCAGTTCTTTGAATAAATTGGTGGTGATATGCAGGCTCATGCAAAATTGGAGCAAAGTGGCAGAAATGGTTCACTTTGATTGGAAGAAAGTGCTCACGATATAAATGTGCAAATGTGTGCCGTTACTCAAATCGACTCCAATCATGCATACTCCCCCTGCCCCACCCCTACATCAGAGCCACTATAAAGCGCTACCTCACTTGTTAGGATTATTGATAAATTAGGATGCATTATTGCCAGACTGAGACAAATACATCAGCCTTTTTCTGCATATGCTGCAGTCCACTGTTATAGTGCTGGTGCAGGTTGATTTCTGGTGTACATCTCCACTGAGGCAAAGGGAGGTTCAAAGTTCCCAGCTCAGTTCTGTGATGGAGCTCAAAGCTCCTCCAAAGGGAGGTTGTGTTGCTGACTAAGCGCCCACTTTCCACTTTATACCCCCATCTGTCTTTCACATCGATCCTCATCCCCTTTGCTTGACATGTTTGTTCTCGCTCTCTTTGCATCACCCTCTGTTCTGTCTCTTTCTTTCCCTCTCTCCAGAGTCCGTGGACTCTCCTCAGAAGGGTTGGGGAAAGAAAGGAGGAACAAAGAAAAGGCTGGGAAGAGAATGAGGGAGTTAGGTAGAGTGTCGTAGTGTATGTAGCACACAGCAGGTAATAATTTTATTCCATCCAGATCAAGGCGGCAGGGGTGTTGAAATAAGGAGGGATGGGGGAGATGTGGAGATGGCTGGATGGATGAAAGGAGCGAGGGGGTACAGAGAAGAAAATGGGGGATGTGTGGCTGACTGGCCAGAGATCTGTAAAGCACAGTAGTGTGGCACTAAAACCAAACTGGACACGTGCTCTGCTCGAGTATTAAATCCTAAAATGGGGCGAAGGTTAAATGTAAAAATGAAACCATCTCAGTATTTCATTCTGTCTCGTTTCTCCATCTCTCAGTTCTCGGAAAATAGATTGACGCTTCACGCTTTGGTCCCGGTAGCGAGCAGGGCCGGGGTATCTTGGGGGGCACCGGTGTCGACCCCTGCTGCGAGTTTGTAAGGAAAACCAGCGGACACGGGACGACTGGAATGGGAATGGAAAAGGGGCATAATAAATTAAACTGACTTGGGAAGTTTTTATCTAATGACCATTGTAGCTTGATGACAAAGGTTAGTCAGTCGCAGTGATTCGGTGTTGAATAGCACACCGGTACTGCAAAATGATTAACTTATTTAGCAAGATACTGTACAATAACAATCATAATCATGTTTATTATCGTACCCAATTCATTGTGCAGTCTTACCTGGTACCTTCCTTTTGGACAAGATTCAACATTTGTTTCAGAACCACTGTATCTTATATACAGGGGTCATATTAAGCGGGGACAAATCCCTATCGTTTCTCTATCCTAATTTGTGCCAAGGGTGGTACTTGAGTTGTAAGGCTTAAAGCATCTTAAGCACATTAAAAGTGCATTATGGGTGCATTACAATTCAACCAGAACATCATACAATGCATTATTATGCATAACAAATATTATATATTATGTTCTGAGGCTCTTATTTACTTGGCATTAGGCCCTACATTTCTCCGGGGAAAAATACTATGGATGTCAAAAGGGATTTAAGCCAAATTTACTGTACACCGAAAGAAATTCTCGCTGTGGTATGTTCATACCACATTTTTAATGACTACACGTTGTTTTCACTCTAACACGCAAGGGTTGACTGAACAAAGGTCTAGATACTTTTGTGGGGGGACTGCACAGAATAGCTGATAAGTCTCAACACTGTGATGCCAGATTCTTAATGTATCATAATGCATGATGTGTCGTAATGCTGAAATTGTAGTGCAACCATAACACGTTCAACATGCACTTAATGCTGTTACAATGCACTTATCATGCCTTATAATGCACTTCATGGAAAGTGTTACAGCGCCAGGAAGTCGAGACTGACAGGCCGCTCACTCTCTCTCGCTGCATCTCTTTTGCATTCGCCATCATATGTTCTAGCCATTTCTATCTCTCCTCCTCTGAAAAGGAAGTCAATCTAAGCAGAATGAACGGCTGTTAAGGAAGGGAGGGAAGCTGTGTAGTTGGACCTGAGCCTGTAGTGGCAGTTTTGGCTGGGGAGGGATGCTGCCTGTTCCCTGCTGAGGTTTGGAGCTGAGACAGCAGCTGTCACTGTGTTGTTTGTGCCAGAGAGTGAAACAACACTCTCAGAGATAGCCAGATAGCTTAAAGCACCATGGACCGCAGCATGCCCATGCCTAGAAAATTAAGACCAAAACTCCTCTCCACAATCCTTGCCCATACAGAGTAACTGACCGACTCTTGAGACAGGGGATGAGCAAAAAAACCAAAAAAAACAACATTTCAGATTATCTCACTGGCATGGATGTGTGGGCAGCTTAAGCACAAATCCTTTCTTTCAGCACATAGGCCTGGTCTGCAAATGCCTCTCTCTGGATAAGCCAGGGCACTGTACCAGTGGGACTAACCACTCATCATCTTGAGCATGTTGAGGCAATGTCATGTTTTGTTCTCCATATTTTGACAGACAAGCACTTGACTGACTGTTCCACAGATGAGCTTGTAGCTGCACCACATAGAGTATCACTGGCTGCAGTATCAGTTATATGGTATGTATGTGTCTGTCCTCATGACTGTGTGTCCATTAAGTGGGGTATACAAGGCACACCCACTTAGATAAACAGAAATATATACAGAGTCTTGCAGCTTAACCATCTCTTAACCATCACTCCATCTCTGATTGGAATTGAATCAATGGTTCAATGAAGAGCAGCCACTGCCAAACACAAAACCACTGACCTCTAAACTCAAGCTTGCTTGAAGAACATTGTGGGGTCAAATGGAGCTACAAGTCGGGGCACATTTCAAGGAAATCAATCTCCAATGCATTTAAAATGGGCAGCCAATCCGTTGAAGGTTGGCACAGTTGAGGAGGGCGGCTGATTGGATTTCCAGTATCAAATCCAGAACGTCAGTGGTCAGAAAGCTCAAGGCCACGTGTGGTGCATTTTCAGAGTAAACGGGACAGACAGGTACACACACAGTGTGCAGTGTAGGTGTGATGACTTGAATTGAAACATAGCTTTTAAATGCGCAAGAAAGGGGCATTTTTAAATTTTAAATTATAGTTTCAGTCATGAAAAAAAATGATAAACAGCTATCAGGTTGTGGTGTATTCCCAATTAGAAGCAGTAGTACGAGACTCAAATGGGGAAGCACACTCACAAAACCAGCACACCATGAGGAAGGCTCTGTAAAATGCTAGGTGTGTTTAGGGTACCTAGACTCTAGATACATTTTGAAATAAACTTTACATTTTTGTCCCTGTGCCTACTTCCCTATTTGAGGGTCTTGCAATAAGTTTCATTTTAAATGAGCAAAGATCAACGTAATTTCCTGGCAAAAAATATATCTTAAAAGAAATCAGCAAGGTAGTTTCCACTGGCGACGGGTTCATTGCCGATCCCACATTTATTTGTCCAGTCATCCAACCCTAGCCACGACACAAATGACAATTTACCATGTAAGGTTGAATGATCTAAGGGATGTGACAGCTTCCTTTTTCATATTTAATCCCTTCAAAGTGCATGAGTCAATGTCACAGCTGAAGGCACGGAAAATCAACAAACATGTTGGTGTTGAAGGCCTTAAAGCAATGTAGAGAATTGCTGGAAACTGCTATCAACAACACCGAACATGAAAACGCGAATGAAAAAATGACGAAAGGAATGAAAGAAGAAAGAGACAAAAGAAATAGTAAAAACAGAGAAGAAAGAGTGAAACAGAAATAGAAAAAGAAATAAACCTAGAAAGCAGAGAACTACACAGGAGGGAAAAAAGCCTAGCCTTCTGTGGGTGCAACAGCCCAGGTGCCCCAGTGCTAATGAGTCAGCCACAGAGAGAGAATCATCCCGAGAGCCTCTCTCACCCTGGAGCTCGGCCAGGATCAAGGTCCTGCCAAAACACCAGCCACCCAATCTCACACACACACACACACAAAAACTTGCAGAGGCATATTGATTTGGTGAATGTGTGTATCCTGGGGTGAAGACATGGGCTGCCAATCCCGGGACGTAATTAAAGCCCTTCTGTTGCCTGACTAGAGAGGACCTCCCTCCTTAATTCTGTCCATGTTTTTTTCCCACCAACTCTCTCTCTCCATTTCCCTCTTTTACCACAATCCCTCCCTCCCAGCCTAACCCACAACGGGTGGTCTGACTCTGCTTTGGCTTGGTAAAAGGGAATGATAAATCCAAGAGGAAGGATGAAGGGAGGGGGTGTACCCAGGGAGAAAAGTGGGGAGTGGGACAGATAACAAGGAATGGGAGATGGAGCCAAAGTAGATGACAACTGTGTGTGGGAGCAGACGACCTTTCACTGTGATGCTGTGTGTTGTGTGTATGTATGTGTGTGTAAGGGAGGGCGAAACTCTTTGAGCCATGTCCTGGCTTTCACCACTACATACAATGCCATAAGTTTAACACACAAATAATGGGAGAAATTTTATTGACAGCAACACGAAGCCACAAAAAAAAGCACGTGGCACAGAATAAGAACGCCAGGACAGGTGTGTGTGTCCCTACCTCATCTGACAGCTGTGTGTAGTGATTCTCAGCAGTGGCAAGGATGAGGACAGGGCTAAAGGAGGGTACATCCTGCAGCAGGGTGAGGAAGGTGCTCTTCACAGTGTCGCTGACCGCCTCCCACCACTCCGAGATGTGCGGCATGAACACCACGCTGGGTGTGCTCCGGCGGGCCTCGCGGAAAACCTAGATCCATCCAGACAGGTCAGACACAATGCTGCCATTTGCATGAAATACAATCTTATAGAAGACAACCACTATGTTTAAAAGCCAAGTGCAATAGCACTATCTACCCAGCTGGAAAGTTTATGCACTGTTAAAAGTGCATCAACTTTTATTTTTACTGTCCCATAACACATAATGACCATAATACATCTGCAGCAGTTTGATAGGGTTATTGAGCCATGCTGCTATTCTATTCAGTTACAAAGAAACTGCTCCAGTGTTGTGGAGGACTGAACACACACGTAGCCTCCTGAGCCTCGCTACACTTCCCAGGGGGGAAAAAAAACACACTGTTACAACCGAGTCAGTTCTGGAAACATTGGAACAAGTTCCTTAATGAAATTGGGTTTCTGTTCCCACCCCCAACCAGAAGACAGTTTACATGAGTAAATTAGTCCTATTGACTTATGATTAGCATGTGAACACTGTTTGACTGGGGCGCGTTACCTGAGCACAGGACTCCTCTGGCGTCTTGGCACTGACGGAGTAGAGGGTGGGCAAGTCCAAGCGGTGCACTGGCAGCTTGTCCAGGTGGTGCAGCAAGGCGGGGGCTAGGTGAGAACTCTGTCCTGAGCCTGGGGGACCGGCCAGCAGCAGACGGGGTCGGTATGCTGTTGGTTGCTGAAGGGCGGAGCTGGAAGCGGGAAGGAGGAGAGGAGGAGAAGTCATCTTTAGCATTGCAGCACAAGAGTGTGGTCTAAAGGCAACATTTCATCAGCTGTGGGACATAATCCAAAAAAATAAGCAGGCCTATTTTCCCAAGGGTCTCTGTTTGATGAGAGTAGCAGAATGCTTTAATGAGGCTGGGCCTTGGAGTAACACCACATTAACTCAATTTGGTTCCCAAGCTAAAAACAAATAAAAAAAAAAAAAGTTTAGGAGCCCCTAGTCTAAAGTGTTTCCAAATGCATTCAATCAGTAGTGGTAGACTCCCACTGTGATATAAAAGATGATTAAACAAAATCATCATCTAGCCTCAAAATAAAACAAATAAGCCATTTCTTCCATTTTTTCCTATAAGGTTTTGAGGGACTTTTTCCTTGTCCTCTGTGAGGGTCTAAGGCTGGGGGATGTCGTATACTGACTATTTATTGTTTCACATGTTGGGCACTGTGAAGCCCTTAGAGACTGTAACGATGATTAAGGGCTATACAAATGAATGTGATTTGATTTGATTTGATTTGAAGCCACTCAAAAACAAACAACCAAAGTTAGTTACAATTAGTTTCATAGTTTCTGGTGCCACATGATTATAATAACTATGCTGCTCCTGCATTGTACAGCATGTATCAATCTGTGCTATCTCCAAGACCAATACTGAAGTTAAACATTATGCATTTAACAGCCTGCTGTGTCTCTGAATGAAAGATCAGTCTTACAATGGTCGCAATCCTAGTTAAATTACAGAAGATTAAAAAGCACATGGTCATAGTTCTTGTATTGTGGCACCTCTAGATGGAAGCTATCCAATGTCCTCACAGGGATCATTAAAGTTCCACCTAATCTATATGATGTGTCAAAATAAGTCATATTAAAACAAAATGAAGGCATTTGAACAGAAAACAAAAAATACACATCATAGAGCAGAAATTATAACCCCGTACTCTGCCATACTGCCTGTGTCCACAAGGTGGTGTTAAAACACCACAATATGTGCTTGCCCCTGTGCATCAATAATAGAATTGGCTCAATTTTAATTAAGATTCTATTCCAAACTCAACCACAGCTGGTGCAACCGATTCAACAAAAGACAAAAAGGTTTTCAAGATACTAAACCCTTATCTGTTCACTCATTGTAAGTCACTCTGGTAAGGAGCATCAGCTAAATGTCAAAATGTAAAATTACGTTTGTGTCTTCCTTGCCTGGATGGGCTCCAAGTGCATTATTCTTTCACCTGATGTTTGTGGTCTCTAAAATCTTCGATTGCAATATGAAACCCAAACACTTAGCAATGTTACCCCCTGGCAACAGTGAAAACCCAGGTTTTGTGGACTCACGTTGAGAAATGGAGGAAGGATCTGTGTGTTGCTGAAGAGGAGAGCTGACTCTTTGGGGATGCAGCAGGCTGGATGTCGTAGATGGAGGCAGAGCCTTCCTCATTGTCTTCATCGCTGTAAAAATCCTCTTCTAGCAGTTGATTGTCACCGCCTAGCACAGGGAGAAACACTGCTTTGACAACCGTGTGTTTGTGTGTGAGTACAAGTAATTAGTTTTTCCTTGCACCATTGGGCAGAATGGTTGCAATTTACTGTTGTTATTTCTAATTCAATCCACAGACCTCATTGGAAAGCTCATTTCCAAAAAGCTCAATCCTCAAACAAAAAATCCTCAAAGTAACAAAGTCAATTAAAAAAAAAACCTATCACTGACATTAGAGCAGCAATTTCACCAAAAAAAGAACAAAAAAACAGACAGAATAAAAAGAAAACTGGCTTATTAAGGGAAATGTAACAGGCTATTAAAGAGATATGGCACCATGGGAAATTTAAGTCATTAATGGGTGCAGGAGAGATACAACTCCCAGAGGAAATCTCCCACTGGTCAAGCCTTGCACTGTGGCTAATCTAGTTTAACAACTCTCCCATTGACTGGAGTGGGAGTTCAGTTAGCAAAGCACAAGAAGGATGCCTGACTGGTTATCAGCTCTCTGTCCTATCACCTCAGCATACTCAGGGGCATATGTTTTGCCATGTGTGGGTAGATACAAAATGCTCTGATAGTAAGTGGAGCAGAGAGAGAGAGAGAGAGAGACAGAGAGACAGTGAGACAGAGAGAGAGCGAGACCTGAGTGTAGCCTTCGACACAATTGATCATACGATACTCTTGAATCATCTTGAAAATTATATTGGTATCAGGGGATCAGCACCTTCTTGGTCTAGGTCTTATCTACTTGATAGATCACACCACGTCTTTTACAACAATATGACCTCAGAGTGTTGCAGTGTGGACGTTGGTGTGCCAAAGGGCTCTGTCCTAGGCCCACTACTGTTCTCCATCTATACATTATCACTCGGTGACATCATTCGCAAATTTGGCATTAACTTCCACTGTTATGTCGATGACACTCAAATTTACATACCCGTCAAACCAACTGATAACACCCAATTTCGAGAGAGAGAGAGAGAGAGAAAACACTAACAAGTGAGACAGGGGCAAGGGAGAAGAGACCAAAAGAGAGAGGGAAAATAAGAGAGGGAGAGGTGTAGGGGTGGGCGGTATAAACAGTATAAACAGTACACCGGTAGAAATATGCGAAACGGTATGGATTTGGCTATACCGTTTTTTACTGGTACACAATGGATTTTGACTAATACAAGCGTCATTCCTTAGCATTGCCTGATGGACAGCATTCCTAGACCAATAAAATTACGTAGGTGGGTGAACTCTTCCCCTTTACGTGCCAACAAACGCACGTGTTTCAAGTATGCCTGTAAACAACGATGAGTGAAGAAATATGCTGCAGTTTTACAAAGAACAAAGTAAACGAAACGGACCTTTGCACCCGACGTCTCGTATTCATAACATCACTAAGGACGCACTCATAGTAGGCCATCTGTACCGTGCCCGGGCACAGTTGACGCCCAAAGCCCGGTTCGTTTGACTAGTGTGATCGCGCCGAACCGTGCCCTTGAAGAGGTGTGCTCCAGCACGGTTCACTTGGATTCGGGCTAGTGTGATCGCTAATCGTGGCGGAGCACGGATCCCGAACATGTCAATGATGCGACTGTCCCATAAAATCGATGATTTATTGATGAACGTGAATTGTAGTCGGGAGTAAAGCCGCAAATTCCTCTGTCAACGTCAGCTGCCTCCGTAAAAATCTTCTGATACATGCAGCACATTTAACTGAAAATTATGGGGGGAAAAAACTATTGAAATTATGAAAATAATTATATACCATGATATATATCGTTACCGTCCAAAATTCGAAATATACCGCAATATAAATTTTAGGCCATACCGCCCAGCCCTGGAGAGGTGGCAAGCAGCAGTCGGGAAAGTGATGGATGACACACCAGAACACAGAATTCCCTGGCCCCCGATCCCTACCATGGATGTTGTCACTGTCAGTGTGCTGGGCATGGGGGAAGACTCGGAGCAGGGCTCTCAGCACCAGGGAGAGGGAGCTGGCCAGCAGGGGCCTGAGGGC
>CABFOQ010002926.1:44481-60553 GCA_900660455.1 Gephyroberyx darwinii | reverse complement strand
GGGAATTTTGGAAGAGAGCATACATGTCCAATATGAATTGATTTGTTGTCTCAATGCATTTCAGTCATCTATCTAGCAGTGGTGTGCTACGCTATGCTATCTATTAGTTCTTATATTTCTATGTGGCTTCACAAGGGCCTATATGATCCTTTCCCCATATACACGTGTATAAATAGACCAGATATGACCTAACAATAAAAACCAACATAAACACACAATGCAACAGCCTTCTCAAAAAAATAACAATTATCACTGGGTATTCATAAATACCAACTGTTCGTTTGCTTCTCTTCCCCTCCACATCTTTGTTCCAGCCTGCTAGGCAAGGCTTTGGCTTCTCTCACTAAAGATTTTGCTGCAGTGACGTCAGCCCTCTCCTCTGCACTGCAGTATGTCATGTGATGTGCATGTCATCGGTCACCATCACGATCATAACATGAAGGAATCCCTGAAACATGTTATAAAAATACATCTTTTTAATTGAATGGAGAAAAGTGTGTGATTCTGTTCATTCATGACAATTCATTCAGCCTATCAGTGCATAATAAACAAATACTTTCCTTAGTGACTGGAATTGTGCATATGAAATTTTCAAAAAATATACGTAGAGGAAGTCAGAAATAAGAGCAACTTCTTCATGCATTTATTTGTATGGATGTATTTATTCAGTTATTTACTGGTCTGCCTCTGTGTTGCCAGATTGGGTAGTTTTCTGCCCATTTGGTTTTTTTTCAATTACACTGGAAAGTAAGAAATTGCATTAGGTAGGCTAGGTAAAATCTGAACTTGACCATTTCAAGCTTAGTTGTCCAGTGTCCACTCAGTAGGCGACTCATTTTAGACTCATTTTAGACTCAAAACATGAATTCTGCTTGATCCGAGTTAGTGATTATGGAGAGGTTTAGCTACCCTCGCCAGTTGTCTCTGCACTTTTTTTTACCCCGGAATTGCCATCATGTTCGACTGAAGCAGCTGTTGTAGTGTGGTTGTAACAGTTTGAGTCAATGGCAGGAGCATGACAGGTTAGATACTTGCTTGTTAGCTAGTTGCAGTCATTATACATAATTATACATAAAATGCAAGAAAAGCCTAATCAGTGACTCTGAGACCCATGGCAAATATAGCAAAACATTTACATTATGTTAAAGACTATGCTGCCATAAATACACAGAAAGCTGTAGGGTTTCTTTCATCCACTACCAGCTGTATTGCCAGTACACATTGCTCTTCAGTTTATGTTGCACAAGAGGACACATTGGCACTGCCCAAAGATAAAGATGTTTTATATAAAGGGGAAGTTTTATAGAGGGCTATTTCCATTATGAATGAATTATTTAAATGTAGTCCATTTATTCTAAATGTGTGTGTGTGTGTGCGCGCGTGTGTGTGTCCATGTGTGTGTGTGTGTGTGTGTGTGTGTGAGAGAGAGAGAGAGAGAGAGAGAGAGAGACTCAACTTGCTACCCCTTTATGAATCATACCTTATACAGCTTACATTATTATTGTTATTAAGGTGACTTGCCATAGGCATATACATATACATTTGTCATAGGTATATGTTTGTTACCTGGTTGCTTCGTTTCTTACAGCATTTTGTAACTTTGTTAAGAAAGGTGCTATACAAATATTGGCAATATCATTACAGTTATTTTATCTTAGCCTGTTGTAGGGAAGAAGCCTGGCAGGTTTATGTCTACCTTTTTATCTCTAGTTTCGTTTTTTTTCCCCCAATTGCGCATTGAATGGTTTTGTGTTTTTTCTGCTTTCTCACAGTTGCAATCTGTGCTGTTTTGTGCCGGAAACTGTCTGATCTGGCAACACTAGTCCTCTACGACTATAAATAACAGCGCGCCGTTGCGCCCAGCAGCAGTTACTACATCGACTCTTAGCTGTCGGACAAGGTAACTTCAACAGAGACTCATCCTTCCAGCTCTTTTCCTAAACCTTCATAATTCAAAATGGTAAGTAGTCTAAATTTTAGCAGGTGAGACCTGTCCTTAAATACAGTATTTGAACCGGTGGCATGGTGCGCACTCAGGTCTAACGGGAGGTTGGTCTAGATTGCAATAACAATAATAAGTAAAGTAAAGTATATGTTCAAAAAAGGAAATAAAGATTAAATGGAGTACAAATAAGGATGGACTAAAAGTAGGCAATTTAGGATGGGAACAGTGAAGCAGTAGATCGGGTGGGGGGGTGTTAGGTGTTGAAGGCGATTTTGAAGAGGTGGGTTTTGAGGCGTTTTTGAAGGATGGCAAGGTGCTGATCTTGCGGATATGACTGGGCAGGGCGGTCCTGGGAGAGGGGGCGGCAACTGCAAAGGCCCTGTCGCCCCAAGACCGGTGCTTGGTCGTGGTGGTTTGGAGGAGGTTGTAGTCAGCTGACCTGAGGGATCGGGTAGGGGTGTGGTGGTGAAGGAGGTCAGAGAGGTAGGCAGTGTTGTTTAGGGCGGAGGATGTGATCTGTACGGCGGGTGCAGGTGAGCGTGCGTGCATATATCACCTATTATTTTTGGTGATTTTGTCAGATGGACCGTATAGACTGCGGTTGCTATAATCGAGTCTGCATGGTATGAAAGCTGGATGAGGGCTTCAGCAGCGGCAAAAGAAAGGGAGCGTCTGAGGAGGGACAAGGTCTTGAGATGGAAAAAGGCAGTTCTGGTTATGTGGTTGACTTGGGGTAGGAATGAGAAGGGGTCGAGGATGATGGGGGGCATCGGGCGTTGACGATGGAGCCGCCAGATTACAAAATCTGGTATGAAAAATGAAATCACTTTAACTACACTGTGATATCACTGGCTTGTAGTTTGACGTCAATCCTACGAACAGAGAGAGAAAGGCTACAGGTGTCGGTGGTCTGTCCACCTTTGGGTGCGGACAGAAATACACGGTCTTAGACCCAGATAGGAACATTTGGACTCGTAGTGTAAGGTCGTGTGTAAGCGTAAACAAAGGATGTGAAATCAGGACCAAGCAATAGTTAACGTTGGATTGTCAGGCTAATGGGCGGCAGAAATACCAACGCCCAACCGCGTTACTTTCCTCTGAGCTGACATTTTTCAGCCTGAAACCTAGAGTCTGTTACATTGGGCTTATTTAGATTAAATCAACATATTGGGGCAAGGGGAGGAAGAGGTGAAGGGGTGGGGTGATTTTTAATGATTCAGTTCCTCCTCTGTAACTGTTCAGGGTGGTGGCTTAGTTTGACATCAGTCCTAGGAATAAAGGTCCCAGGGTGCAGTTGTCCACTTAATCGGCCTTAAATTGGCTGCATCTCCCGCATCCAGCCAGGGCATTCAATTTCAAATTGTATAATACAAATTTTATCACATTTTAATCTGAATAAACACTACTGTCAACTCTGGATATATCATGCTGAAATTTTGTCTTTTTGTACTTAAAGCGTGAGTGCATCTCCATCCATGTAGGCCAGGCTGGTGTCCAGATTGGCAATGCATGCTGGGAGCTGTACTGTCTGGAACATGGCATCCAACCAGACGGACAGATGCCCAGTGATAAAACCATCGGAGGAGGAGATGACTCCTACAACACCTTCTTCAGTGAGACTGGAGCTGGCAAGCATGTACCCAGAGCTGTGTTTGTTGACTTGGAGCCCACTGTCATTGGTGAGATCCATTAGCTTATTGTAATGCACCATACCTGACTCACCCAAAATGAAATCCAACTCAAGTATCAAGATCCCCCTTATATGTCTAGTCAACCCATCTGTATGTGAAGCGCTTATACATCCCTTAACAGTTGTTTCTTTGTATAGATGAGGTGCGGTCGGGAACCTACCGCCAGCTCTTCCATCCTGAGCAGCTGATCACTGGCAAGGAAGACGCAGCCAACAACTATGCCCGGGGGCATTACACCATTGGAAAAGAGATAATTGACCTGGTTCTGGACAGGATCCGTAAGCTGGTGTGTGTTCCTACAAGTTAAATTATGTCTCATATGGTCTGTATTTATTCTCATTCAGCAGTTATAACTGAGCTTTCATTCTCCCCATCTAGGCGGACCAGTGCACTGGTCTCCAGGGGTTCCTTGTCTTCCACAGCTTTGGTGGTGGCACCGGCTCTGGTTTCACCTCTTTGCTGATGGAGCGCTTATCCGTTGACTATGGCAAGAAGTCAAAGCTTGAGTTCTCCATCTACCCAGCTCCCCAAGTGTCCACTGCTGTAGTGGAACCTTATAACTCCATCCTTACTACTCATACCACCCTAGAGCACTCTGACTGTGCTTTCATGGTGGACAATGAGGCCATCTATGACATCTGCCGTAGAAACCTTGATATTGAACGTCCTACTTATACCAACCTTAACAGGTTGATCAGTCAGATTGTATCGTCCATCACTGCCTCCCTCCGGTTTGATGGTGCACTGAATGTTGATCTGACTGAGTTCCAGACAAACTTGGTGCCCTACCCCCGCATCCACTTCCCTCTGGCAACCTATGCTCCAGTGATCTCTTCGGAGAAAGCTTACCATGAGCAGCTCTCAGTGGCTGAGATCACAAATTCTTGCTTTGAGCCATCAAATCAGATGGTGAAATGCGACCCTCGGCATGGCAAGTACATGGCATGTTGTTTACTGTACCGTGGGGACGTTGTACCCAAAGATGTTAATGCTGCCATTGCCACCATTAAAACCAAACGCAGCATCCAGTTTGTGGACTGGTGCCCCACTGGTTTCAAAGTTGGTATTAACTACCAGCCCCCCACTGTGGTACCTGGTGGAGACCTGGCCAAGGTCCAGAGGGCTGTATGTATGCTGAGCAACACCACTGCTATTGCAGAGGCCTGGGCACGTCTTGACCACAAGTTTGACCTGATGTACGCCAAGCGTGCCTTTGTGCACTGGTACGTAGGTGAGGGTATGGAGGAGGGAGAGTTCTCTGAGGCCAGGGAAGACATGGCAGCTTTGGAGAAAGATTATGAAGAGGTGGGTGTTGACTCCATTGAAGGAGAGGGAGAAGAGGAGGGAGAGGAGTATTAAAGGTAATTGATTCAGTTTTCACCACACTTATCATGTGTCAGGAGGTTTAATGACTCAGTTGGCTTTAGAGTAGGCATTTGCTAGTCAGTACTGTAAAACATCACAGTTAAATCATTCATTGGTATTGTACCAGTAATTGCTTTATGTGCAGGGTTTGCTTCCAGACACAATGTAACAGTGGTGAAATGTCATGGGTTATTCTGGTCTTAACTTTCTTCTGTGATATGCAATAAAAGAATATAAGAATCTTTATCTCAACTCTTGTCTCTGTCACTGACCAAATCATTTTGGCAATTTTATGATTATTTAGTATGATTGATGACAACACTAATCTAATTGTTAAGGATGGTTAAAGGGCTGGCTAGAAAATTGAAGGATATTGTTTTTTCCACGATGACATTATGAAGTGTTGGGTTGGCCCTTTGAGTCCCAGTCACTAAATTTGCTACATTTTGCTGATCTTTGTGATTGCCAGACTGAAACCACGCATCCCAGTGTCACCTGGCTCTTGCACTGTTCTTAGACCAAGAAACCATCAGGATGTCATATGAAAACTAACAGGAATTGAAGGTTGGAAAAAGGGAAACACGTGACTGTGATGAAGTTTCATTTTATTCATTTTAGGGTAGTAAACATGGAAAAAGGGCTGTGATGTTAGTGATTCAAATTACATTGGAAAATGAATTGAAAATGTAAGCTTGTGCTACAACAAGCTATTAATGTTGATTCTTCAAAAGACTTAGTACAGGTAGGCCACAAACAACAGAATAAGTTACTACATTTTCTAGACCATCAATGCCAATGAAAAGAAAATACTGCTGGTAAAAAAAAAATACATATCAGGTTCCTCTGAAAGTGTTGAATATTTTTATTTTATTTTAATACATCCCATTCCTTTATATCTTGATTTGCCCAGGCGGTTGTTTCAGTTAATCTATAGGTTAGGGTGGTTGGTTCTGGTTTAGTACATTGACTGGGGGTTACATTATCATGTAACATTACATGAGTTACAATATTGCTTGTGTAAAGCCGATGTGGTTGTGGATGTAGATGCTGACGGTAACATTCACACAACTCTCCCCTGAAGCAGTGGGCGGCTCTCTCCTGGTGATTGTCGGCTCAGCAAGTTCCACAATAGCAAAGGCACTGACGTTACTGCAGAGCTGCCGCCACCATTGGTAACATGGTCTTCTCTTAGCGGTTGGTACTGCTTGAACCGCCTGTTTAGGAATATGAATCAGGTGCGTTTTATTCAGTTCAGTCACAGCAAAATGGAAGTAGGATTTGTGATTTCCGACCCTTATACTGAGATAAGTTTGTTACTCACCTGTACATCAAAGCAACACTACCAACAACACAGGCGAGAACAAGAACACCCAAGACTGTAGCTGCAGTGGTAGCTGGGGAAGCATTGGAGTCTGTAAAAAGCACACAAAGTATGAGAAGGAGTAGCCTACAAATAAAGTGCTTTTACTGACTAATAAAACTTAGCACCCACTCACCCACTGTCACACTGACTCTTGCACTTGCCACTGCAAGACTGACATCATTGGTTAAAGAGACATTGATGCAGAATACTCCAGAGTCGTTGAAGAACTGGCGAAGGATCATTTGACAGTCTGGAGAGGGTGTGGCTGCATTACACACTGTTTCCAAGGGTGTGGTACAGTCAGCGTCCGAAATTACAGTGCAAACCTCATTTGGCAGGCTGGATGAAGGATAGTTAGGATGCAGAGATGTAGTGACAATGAGAATAATCATCACTGTGTATATTAACCTAGACCTGAACAATTTCTTTGGTGCTAACAAAAGAAAAATGAACAATTATGTGAATAATAATTTCACCTCCGTAATAATACTCTGAATGTTACTACTTCATAAGGTGCCTTTGTTGAATCATCTCGTCAAATGTACTCACCTTCCTTGACAGGTAATGGTGAGGTCCACAGCATTCTGCTCCAACTCGGTAGCCATCGACACTACATTGGCCACCTGTACAATCTCCACACTCGCAATACCCTCTGCATAACAATTTCAAGAGATGAGAGAGCTTGAGTGATCATTATCAAAACTACACTAGCTGTTTTATTATGAAACATAGTAGTAATGACTCAGGTGTAATGCATTGCAGACAAATTGTCATAACAGTAATTGTATTGACTCACCGATAATGTCTACAGAGGTGGAGAGGGAGCCATAACGGTACACCATGCAGTCAGCTGTTAGCTCTGGGGCTTGCCTTTTAGCCACAACAAGAGCAACCTGTGCTGGGTCTGCATCTGCCTCAATTTCCACTGCTGTTTCAACCTCACCTTCAGCTGGAGCAGTCTCCTCATTGACTGCAGGTTCTTAAAAAGGAAGAGAAAAAACAGGCTTTGCTTTTAGGATGAATTGACAAATATTTTCCTCATGGGGTGAATTTGTGATTATCTAGGTTCACAACATAATCACTTACCTGCAGTAGTTAGAGCCTCATTTGCTGTTTCTACTATTTCAGTCTCAGTATCGCCTGTGGGTTCAGCCGGCACTGCCTCTACCACAGCTGTGCTTTCAGTGGCAGCAGGAGCTATGACATTATCGGCAGGCGCTACTGTTTCAGCTTGGACAACCTCTGTAGCAGCAGCATCATCAGCTATGGCCTCCGTCTCTTCCTCTACCGCTACCTCTGCTGCAGGAGCATCAGTGACAGCATCAGGGACCTCTGTAAGGACTGTGGCTGCCAAGTCAACTGCAGTTTCCTCTCCCTCTGCAACAGGGGTGGCTGAAGCAACAGTGTCAATCACTGGCACTTCAGCTGCATCCGCAACCACTGTGGCTTCATCTGCAGCAGTTACATCAGCATTTCCTGGCTCTTCAGTTGCAGGGGCAACAGGGGCAGCAGTGGCCACAGCCGCTGCTGCAGCATCTGTGTCTTCTGCTGTATCATCTACTTCTACAGGGGGAGCAGCAGTGTTTTCTGTGGGAGCAACGATGGCTGGATCTTCTTCCACAGGAACAACAGCTGCATCAATTCCTGCCGGGGCTACTGAGGCGACCTCCACGCCCTCTGCGGCTGTATCAACGACTGTTTCTCCATCATCTGTGTTTGTGGCTATACTGGCAGCTTCAGCAGGCTGCACAGAAGCAGCAAGTGAGAGGTCATCAGCTGGAGTGGCCTCAGAAGCAGGCACATCCAGAGCAATGGTATCTCCTTCCTGGGTCGGTGCTGATGAATTTGCTGTTGGGGCAGATCCAGGGGTGGAAGCCATCACAACTACTGCTGGAACAGCAGAGGCATCTATAGGAACCACTGCAGGAAAGTATAAGAAACCTTTGGTAGTCTAGTCTTTTTAAACAAGATCTACTGCATATAAAGTCATTGATTCATCAATCACATAGGACAGTATACAAGCTAAAAAAGAATAAGGTTATCAAAAAATCTCACCAGCAGTGGGGTTTCCACAGTCATTGGGGATGCTTGCCATTAGGACCACCTGAGGCTTGTAGGTCCCTTGTGAGAGGTATGTGTGTGTGACAGTGCGCTCTCTTGAGATTAGAGTTCCAGTGTTGTCACCAAAGTCCCAGTTGAAGGTGAGATCTGAGCCACCGAGGTACTGGCTGGGATCGTGGAGCTTGACACTGAAAGCAATGGCTCGGTTCTGGATGAAACTCTGGTCATCCTGGTTTACATCATTGATTTGGTTGAGTGATACGGTGAATGGAATTTGGTCTGATGGCAGACAACAGATATAGAGAGGTTATCATCAGAGTTGTGAAATGAACATACAAATATTGCAAATATTGAAATTACAAATAATTCACATATGTCAAGTCAGAGTCGATAAAGATCTATTTGATCGATAGTGATGGTGCCCATATTTACATATTCTTATCAAAAAATACTTTGATGTGGTCACCTGTGATGGAGAATACTGTGGAGGCATAGCCAAGAGGAATGAACTTGTTCTTGCCACGGCAGTGGTAGATGACAACCTCCATGTTGTAAGAGCCCAGGGGGACATTGTCTGTACCGATGGTGAGTGAGGAGGAAGGTCCATCTGCAACCTGCCAGTAACGCCCTTGGATAGACACGTAGTGTTTTGATAACGCAAAATTTGCCAAATTCAGCCAGCAGTTAGTCCTTCTCAGGTTGGTTATTCACTATTGTTTTCCATCTGTTACTCAGTTAAAGTATTGTTGTTCTCTCTCTCTATCAATCAATGAACCTTTATATACATTTTAAGAAAATAGTGTGTTTTTGGCTCATAATCATAGGTGAGGAGCCTTTGAGCCATATAACCATAATCACCAAAAGTACACTCAACTACAATTTAGACAGTGTGTTGAAACCTATATTATCAGTAGTGAAGAATTAAGACCAATATGGAACAAAAACCAATATGGCACCCATATATCTCTAAACACATTTTGGAGATACCCGGGAACCACTTGAAACACATCAACACATTTTTTTTTACAAATTTTAACAAAAACCTAATAAAAACATAAAATGTATTATCTGTGCAAGTGAGTTTCAAGATGTTATGTAAGAAGTGATGATGATGATTTTGCTAGCCAAAGATAAAATGTCAGATGATATTTAGTTTTCAGTACAGACCTTGCCTGAGAATCTTATAATTAAAGGTCAGTGATATTGCCATGGTTAACTTAACGTAACCTTTAATTTTAACCTCATTGGAGATGGGAGACAATTCACCTGGATGCTAACCTTTAACATGCTCACATAAAATGAATTTAATATTACGTCTGGTGAAATCCAATGTTACTAATACATTACATAGCTGAGGAGGAACCTCAGTATGTAACAGACCCAAAATTTTAAAAAGATCATCTTTACCCCATGTCTTCCACACAAACACATAGTGGGGTTTCTTGTTCTGTCCCCGGGTGAATGGTGTGCCGTCAGGGAAGACTCCAGTCCCGTCAGTATCTTGGTTAGCGTACACAGCCTGACCTTCCTCATACTGTTTTCCTGAAAATGAGAAAGGCCAGAGAACATACATCAACAAGAGTAACAGTAACTGTCAATGGAGTGCTAAAATTGGAAAAGTTAGCTTACCATTGATGGTGCAGTTACGTGCCCAGACCACCTGGCCATCAGCAAGCACCGTTTGGTTTGGAGGGAAATGAAGGTCAATATTGAAGGTTGCTTTGGCTCCAGTCAGGGTAGGTGCATCATTTCTAAGCTCAAATGTAACTTCACCACCTGGAAACAATGTTGGACAAAATTTGCCATTTTTGGATAAACTGTCAGAAGAATTAGTAACACACCTTACTCGAGTGAGAATAGTGAAACTCACCAAACCAACAGTTTCTGAATCTTGCGTCCCCATCTTTCCACACTGGGTACATCCGTGAGTTCCATGAACGGTAGCGTGTGAACAGAGATTTAGGCTCTGGAAAAAACAAACCATTGTGAAACCTTCAGGAGAAAAACATCATACAATTCTGCTCATTCTCCTAAGTATCCTAAAACATCAAATCCATCAAACATGGGTGAGACTTTGATTCTTTCTTTCCAATGAAACAGCAATGGCCAAATGGATAGTTTTGTAATTCTTCTTTTCTGTTCCTAAAAATCCCAATTCTCAAATGCAAGATATGTTTTCTTTGTTAATCTGGTTTATAAGATGTGTCCATTTCAGTTGTGCCAAATCAGGTCTCCCACTCACACACTGCCCAAACTACACCAATGTGTATGTAGAAATAGGCATGAATTCTATGCGATAACAGTCATGAGTTTTCTGAGGAACATAGTGATGACGATACTTATGGAAGCAAGAGGAGGTCCGTATTTTTGGTGAGAGTAGGGCTAAGGAGTGTTTGGGTTCTAGGCAGTGGGAGTCACACGACCTGCAATCCCCCTCAATCCCTTTCATGTGACTATCAGCTGAGCACCAACATCCGTAATCCCAACTGGAGGAATGAGGGATCTCAGACATTGAGGCACCCTTTTGCTCAGCTAGTGTGTGAGAATTGCATTGGGGGATTTTCTTCAAACTTAATCACTCAAAATCACATCACAATAACATGACTAATGATATTCAAATATCACAGAAATATGTATGGTAACCTGAATTACATACCTGGGAAAATAGCAAATAAACAAACAATTAAAAAATGCATGCAACATGATTTGCAGTAGTAAATACATTGGCATGTAACATTTCACACTTCATTATAGGTCTCACAGTACTGAGCTGTTAGAATAAAACAAGCAATTATAGATCAATCCATTTATTGTTCAATTACCTGATGACAAGAGACTTAGCCAAGCGGTCACACACACACACTTGTGATTGAGGGGAGGCAATAATGTTGATAATGTTACTGTGACTAATTACATTAGTCACATTGTTCAAGAGTAATCTACTGCATACCCTGTGGCGTTTTAGTACCACAGAATCATGGAGAATAAACATTCATCTCTACTTTGTTCTTGGGGCAAAATCACCTTAAGTACACTTCATAAGATTTGTCAAAAAGTAAAACAAACATATAGCCATGTGTTTGATCAAACTTTGGTATATATTAATTGAGCTGTACTCACTTGTTGCAGCTGCAAATGTAAAAGCCAAAACCAGCACCAACAGTGTTACGGTCCTCATCGTATAGTGGGGTGTCTGTCCTCTTTCTGAGCCCTGTTCCTTGCCCCCAGTCCTAAGCCCCAACACAACTCCCAGAAAGACTTGAGAAATGTATTCTGACTTTCTTTATGAGAGTCTTGGATCTTGAATTACCATAAACTTTCTTCTCACCTCTGACATCATGAGGAGTCTGCAAACTGGCACCACCCCTTTTGGTAAACTGTTAGCGCCAATAGGTAGTGTATAATTTCTGTTGTGCTAAGTAGTGCAGCCCCTGTGTAACACTGATCACTATAGTTATATTGTTATTCTCTTTTTATTACATTTTCTTTCTTATTTTATCTGATGACACTGCATGTCAGTGTCGCAAGAGCAAGATGCAATTTAAGGATGTCCAATAACAGAAAAGTTATCTCTTCTGAATGCCAGTGGTAACTTACAACAGAAAAGGGGTTCCCAAATTTAACTGAACACACAAGTGTCCTCAATATTCCTCAATCAGGATAATATAATTTTCAAGTGCATTATTGAAAAATAAAGAGGGTTTTTTATGAAATGTAAAATTGCTGTTCTTGGGAGAGAGATCATTAGGAACTGTGGGCTAAGCTCGAGTCATGCCTCTTTTGACGTATGACCTTACAACTATGTGTGCATGGGGGTCACAAGATGTGGATGATGGTGTGGATGTGGATGCCAAATCAATAGCATCCTTTTATTTCTCATCCTTTCCTCCTCGTCCTGCTCTCTGCCCCAGGCAGTACACTACGTCTAAGAATTTTTGCTTTCAGTGTAATCACAGCAAGAGATACACCCGTGCTTGCTGCGTGAGACTGTGGATGCCCATTGTTGCTCTTAGTAATCCAACGTTTCAGTCACATGAGCACAAGACTGCATTCAAACTAATCAGTGGTTATGTTAAAAAATTAACCTAAAATCAAGTTTTCATTTTGTTTTTTGGACATACAGAAAATATCACAATTGTCAATGGATTGTAGCAATTTCCACAAATGTTTTCTTTTGTCTTAGACTGCGTTCTCTCAACAAATTTGATAGTGACATACTGAAGAAAGAAAATCATCCCACACATAGCATCTTCAAGTATAAATAATATTCATTAAACCTTAAATAGATAGATAGATACTTTATTGATCCCGGGGGGAAATTCTGTGGGACCATTTATACATTACATTTAATAATTTACCTTTGTCATTCATCCCCTGGCCTGGGGCTGATCACAACCTGTGAACATTGATAACTTTACCAAAACTAGAAACCAGAGAAGCAAGATAGTAATCTGTGGTGTCACACCAGTATACATCCTGCAGTTGCTCTACTAATGATGCACAGCATATTTTAAAGACTCATACAATATTTGTCTAACATTATATACCCAAGTTTATATAACAGTATAGTATGAAAACAGTTGCAGCACGTGGGGTGAGATCGAGCATTGGTCAGGAGGAGGAGAGATGTGGGAGCACCCCGTGAGGCGTACCTACGCCCAGTTAACCCTCTGTGTTTCAGTGACCACATAGAGTAAAAAGTATAAAGCTGGACCTCAGTGGTGAAACTGGTTTTAAATACAAAATACATAACGTGATATTCAAATACTTACAAAGTTTTAGTTCACTCTGTAACAGATTAGCTAGAACACAATTATCAGTTATATTCATTTCAAAATTTTAATTATATTTTTAAAATGATGATTATTGATGTTGAATAACAATGTATTATGTCCTTTGAAGAAAATACCATTAAGTTATATAAAATCTAGTGTAAGAAAAACATTAGAAACATTAGAAATGTTGAGCGATTATATTTTACCAGGAAAGTGGATGAATGACAAGCCATTAACACAAACATCTTCATTCTGAAGGTAGAGCCAGTAGGAACTCTAACTGTAAGCAGTGATTGATGGTTTTACCATTGAGGTTGTTTTATGTTTGTGAGACAACGTGAACGTTCAAGCTGCGCTACATGTGACCTCTCACGTGCCAACAACAGAGTTAAGTAAATCCTTCCAACAGAGCACCTGACTCAACATACTACAAATAGTCAAACATTAAAGCTTCACTCATATCGCTGACTGCAGCTCGACACTCCTCAACTGCTCATACACTTTGAGCTTATGCCTTTTGAGCTAAGAGAACCCTAAACTGAAATTGTTCAAAATATGAAATGAATGATAAACAGCAAAAATACATTGTATTGTGAAGATTGTAATTCCAGTAATAATAACTTGTGAGTGTTGTGTTGACTGTCTTCTTTTATTCTATCAAATAAGAACGTTGACGCGTTTTCTACTCTTCTTCAAGAGTAGAAAAAATAGATTAAAGGATTTATGAGGCCCTAGGCATTTCAGCCTATAGGGACTGCCGACCCTGACCTGGGGCATCCTGATGATTTGACACATACTGATAACAATACGCATTCAAATTGGGCTTATGGGCTTGGCTGCATGTCATCCCACATTTCCATCACATCTTTCCTGTAACTCTCCTCTGTATGGTATCACATTAACAGGGTTCCCACTGATCATGGAATATCTGGAATAGCATGAAATTTTGTCAGGTGTATTCCAGACAGTGGAAGTCAGGTAATTTGATAAATACTCTGATGAAACCGTGAAATATCAGGGAATTTCACATACGGGTCAGAATAGATTTTACAACTTGTTTCACACATTCTTTGCATTAGATGGTTTAATGTTTTTTTCCTCCACAGCAAGCTCAACTGTGGTGGAAACCAGACTGTTCACCCTTTTATAACCTTTCTGACCTGAAAACAACATAAACCATGGAGGAATAAAATTTTTAGGTCATGGAAGCACTGTGACTTAATAATGGAAAGTGATGGAATTTTACATCAGGACTGCAGTAGGAGCCCTGAATGAAGCAGAGATGCTTAATTCAAAAATAGCCCAGGACTACCCCCCTCACCTGCACTCACACCCACACAACATTTCCCTTGTCTGAGACTAACCAGAAAAAAAGGGGATGCCCAACAGTCCTCAGAGCCAAATGCATGCCCCACTCATAATCACAGAAACAAAAACATTTCAGTAAAACATCAAATGCTGCACAGGCTGATGGAGTCTCATCTGGAAGCCTCAAACACTGTGCTGAAAGCCTGATACGGTCCCACATTAAACATGTCACAGACTTGCTCCACAGCAAACAGTCCTTAACGTTGCTTAATGGTGCCCCCTCAATGATGATGGATCTTGGACTTCCTGATGGATACAGAGCAATTTGTGCAGCTGGGACCCTAGCTGTCAGGCTCCTAATTTGCAAGTGATAGGGAACCACAGATGTGTGTTTTTTCCCATCCTGTACATCAATGATGATTGTACCTGCAGCCACCTGTCCACCAAACTGCTCAGTTTTCCAAACAACAGCACCTTGGTTTGCCTTATCACCATCATTGTGTGCCACTAACATCCTAGAGCTCAATATTCACTGATGATGTGATATTCAATGATGACTGACATCCGGAGTAACCCACTTTCTCTTCTGCCCCACCAACATTAATGATGCAAATGTGAACCCAGATGAGTCATTTCCTGATGACCACCATAACCACTACTCTCAAATGGGACAGGCAGATTTGCCTAATCTAGGAAGCCCAACTGAGGATACTGAATGTTCCACAATCAATCCTGGTCCATTTTTACAGATCAATAAACCTCACATGGTCCATTTAAGTCTGATACAGCTCCATCTCCTGCTGTCTGAGGATAAGCTCCAGTATGTTGTCTTCCCTAAGCAGGTCATTAGCTGACATCTGTCCCCCATTAAGAAACCACCTGACATGAGGGCGAAAAAGAGCAGGAAGGGTTTCCACTGACACTACCCACCCAGGCAACATCTGTTCTCTCCACTGGGGGATGAGCCAGAACAGTTTCTTCCCAAGGGCTGTCACCCTGCTAAACCAACTCTCCTAGGACTCGCCCTCTGCAAGCCCAACCACAACCAGCCTCAAATTGGTGCATTACTGCCACCTTCTGCTCCGGTGTGGACCCAATCTCCCCAAACCCAAACCCAACCCAAGTTCTCTCCATAAGGCCTGCCTCTTTCATAAAAGAAAATCCACGCACAAACACGCACAAATTGTATTAACTGCCTCTATAATATTTCTAAACGTTGAATCCTTACAACCAGCTTCACTCAATTCATCAGTCATTATCTCCATCTCTCTTTGATATATTTTGCACCTAATTATGACATGTTCAACCGACTCTTCCTCCTGGCAACATTCACATAGTCCTGTTTGCCAAAAGGACATAATGTTTAATTCAATGTTATTCAATGCAAGTCTTATTGACTTGACTTCCTCTCTCCTACTCCCACTAATAGATCTTCCTTCAAATCTCCATCCCATCTCTCCTGCCACCTCTGTACTGTTGTGG
Organism: Gephyroberyx darwinii; assembly: GCA_900660455.1. Lineage (NCBI taxonomy): Eukaryota > Metazoa > Chordata > Actinopteri > Trachichthyiformes > Trachichthyidae > Gephyroberyx > Gephyroberyx darwinii. The sequence continues at coordinate 44,563 of CABFOQ010002926.1, read as the reverse complement.
TCCATATTATTACCTCAGCCTCTGCTTTACTTGTCTTAATTGATACATTGACTGGTCTTTGTAATAATGCTTATTTAGCCAA
>CABFOQ010002926.1:27241-44461 GCA_900660455.1 Gephyroberyx darwinii | reverse complement strand
TCATCCACTTCTTAATTTTCTCTTCTTCATATCATGATATGATGAGTGTTGTGTGTGGCCATCCGCATTTAAACCTCACAGAGAAGAAGAAGAAGAAGAAGAAGAAGAAGAAGGAAGGAAGGAGGGTGTTCTAATTGCTCTTTTTAAATTAATGAAGAGATAACATTTCACAGTACAGAAAAGCAAGAACACAAAGGACAGAGGCATGAGGCACACACCCTACAATACTACCAAGATTGCAATACAACAAATTACATTCAGACAACAAACACACGCATTTCTTTGCATTCTTGCTTTGGATACATAAGAGGGAGCTTACAAAGCTATTGAAGTAATTTATGAAATGTCTGTATATTCTTATTTTTTAAATTTTTCATTCGTGGATAAATAATATTGCAAGCAAAATTATGAAGTTCATCAAAAATTTGGGTTCATATTGGGCTCGAATTGTTCTCTGACTTCTTATTAGCGCTTCCGTCGGCACGTAAATCACTTGCTACGTGACGTTTCGTCACGTGACACCTCAGTGTTTCCTGAATGAGTGTTTCTTTTGTCGAGACGTGCCTCGATCCCTCGAATTGCACCTAATGCTACAACATTAAGGATTTTAGACTTGACGGGCAGTTCTTTCATAAACACTTTACTCATTACACAACGTCACCCCTTCTACCAGATGCAATGCATAGGATGTTGTTGGAGGGGTGACAAGAAGATGCATGTAGTACCACCCGCCTAAGAAAGTCGGTGTATGTTGGACTAAAAACGAACGCTTCCAGGCTAACGCGGGAAACGCTGATGGGTTCTGTTCGTTTTTCGGAGGGCAGCGGCGCTAATCCAGTTGCTATGTATAATTTTCGTTGTAGCGTTAGCGAATGACCCAAATGCCGCTGTGCTTCTTTCGGTCTAACTTGTGCTTGTGGAGACTCAGGGGAACAATTGTCTGTAAGTCGTAGTGTAGTTAGATCGCGTGCATTTACCAAGAAGTTCAGTTAACCTACATGCCCGTCTGTCCCCTTTTCTGGTTAACGTTTATGTTAACGTAGCTCCCGAGTTGACTTGGTACAACACAAAGGAGTCCGTCCTGCTAATTTACCAACTTAACGTTAACCTTAACCAGTAGTTTTATCAGATGGAGTCGTTTCAGAAAGTAGAAAAGATAGGCGAGGGGACGTATGGAGTGGTGTACAAAGCAAAGAACAAAACGACGGGAGAAACTGTTGCTCTCAAGAAAATCAGGCTAGACACGTAAGTATTGTTGATCAGCTGGTTACGATGGGGGCTAGGCTAACGCTAGCCTAGCTAACGGTAAAGTTAGTCCCGGTTCTGTTTTGATTTAACTGTTATATCGTATGTAGGAAACTTGTTAAAAATTGTACTTCAGCTAGGAGTATGGTCAATAATCTCTAATTAGAGTAATGGATTTTCCTCTTTCCTATAATATCAAGGATGGCAAAATCAAAGTAAGCTCATAATACAGATTCAGGTTTGCAGATGCACAGCTGTATTGATACTATGTATGATTTCATCTGCAAAATTAGGACCCAGGTTAGATGTACTGTGTGTTGATGTGTCTGTCTGGATGCACACAGGCACAGAAATATATACTGATGCCTGCTCTGCCTGAAACTTAATTTCATCACATGCCTGAATTAGCCTAATGATAAAAGTTATACATCATCAGCTTTTAAGCGGTAACCGCATCTTGATGATACTTTTACTCTTAAGTCATACGATTACCTGCATTTAACAACATTCATAACAGGGCAAGAAACTAACTTTTTCATCCACCAGCACAGAGGCTAAAGAATTCCCAAATAAACCATCCATTTCACTATTTTACCAACAAAATATGATCTATAGAATGGAAAGTAACCTGTAGATGGTGGCTAGTTACCTGCATGAGTGGCTGATAGAAAAATGTACCAGACACATTGCTGAATGAATCATTAACACTTTATTTGGAATGATTGTGCACTGCCACCCTACTGCACAATAGGCTACGTTACATTGAGGTCGCTCACACCACTCAGAGTTAAAAAGTAATTCATAAATGTGTTTCAATAACTGTTAGTGACTACCAGAAACTGTATTGACAGCTCCTAGTCCCTTTTTAGCATGATTGTGTGTAATGATTTGATGCTTTGAAAAATGTGTTCATCCATCCCTATTTGATGTAACCTGAGTGATGGCCTGTAACATGATGGAAAGGGGAAGCTAAATGTGTGAAATAATGCCCTTATATATCCATGCAAAAACAACATGATCAAATATACATGTTGGAAAACCGCAAAGACTGCAAAATGTTCCAAACTTGTCATGTCACTTGACTGTTTCAGACTAAGGGGCCAAAACTGTCCTTGGCTTTTGAAGCCAACACAGAAGTCACAGGAGAGACGGTCCCTCTATTGCCCTCTACTGGCGCGTTGCAGAACAACTTTTACATTACATTACTTTACAGTCATTTAGCAGACACTTTTATCCAAAGCAACATACAATAAGTGCATTTAACATAGGTAGGCAAGAGAGCTACTAGTCACCAAAAAATGTAAGTGCATCTCCTCCCCAAACAAGCATCTAAGAGTATAACCAGTGCTAAAGTAAAAGTGCGGTGCCCAGAAATCCCACTTCCTGGGCTTCAAACTGACCACATGCAACCACATCGGTGTCCTCCTATCCATTTGGCTGATTTGCTAGCTGTAGTGCCAGTGGTGTTGCAGTAATAGGCAGGACCTATAACAACACTAGTATATGATAGGTTGCTGATGTGCAATGTCACCCAATTTGCAGCTGTGGCCAGTGTTTCCTCATCGACAAACAAGGCAGCCTTTGTCAACACCAGCTAACCTGTTTCTGGTCATAGAAAATCAATTGACTTCTGGTGATTGGTTTCTTGAGTTTCTTGTGTGTGAATTCTTCAACTACTCGCCTTAACTGTCAAGATGCTAAAAAAAGACATAATTAATAATAAATTAGCAAACTTTCTGAAATTGTAGAACTAACTGAAATAAACCTAAGTTGGCAATAAAATGAAGAAAATTGCAAATTGACTGCAACATGATTCTAATCTAATTAGATAATGAACTCTGATAACATCTCCAACTTACCATGTTGTTCATTCAGGGAAACAGAGGGTGTACCAAGCACTGCCATCCGAGAGATTTCACTCCTCAAAGAACTCAGTCACCCAAATATTGTCAAGTAAGTACCTTACCATTTTAGCTAAACCTGCTTGCAAGATTATCACATCTCACGTCAGTGAGAAGGTACTGTAACATTAGGCTAATCTGTCTCTAACATCTTTCAGGCTGCGTGATGTCATCCACACTGAGAACAAGCTCTACCTTGTTTTCGAGTTCCTCCATCAGGACCTCAAGAAGTTCATGGACTCCTCCTCTGTCACTGGTATCCCTCTGCCTCTGGTTAAGGTAAGCATGGCCTACATTGAAACAGATTTGTTTTTGTCTCATCTATTTTGAACAGCTATCTTGTATATACTCAATTGATATAATCAATTATGTGATATTTATATTTTTGGAAAACAAGATTAAAACAGACTCTCTGGAGGAGTTTGTTTATGCATTTGTGTGTGTGTGTGTGTGTGTTTCTTACCTACTTGTGTTTGCAGAGTTACCTTTTCCAGCTGCTGCAAGGTTTGGCCTTCTGCCATTCTCACAGGGTTCTCCATCGAGACCTGAAGCCCCAGAACCTCCTCATCAATTCCCAGGGTGAGATAAAGCTGGCTGACTTTGGCCTGGCAAGGGCCTTTGGAGTGCCTGTCCGCACATACACTCATGAGGTAAGGTACAACTACCCTGCTCATCCATGTCATTAGGTTTGTTAAAGGTCCAGTCCTTAATATGAACATAAACAAAAGGATAGGTCACCATTGAAGGAATACGCCGAAAGGAGTTTTTGGGAGATTGAGTTGGTCACCTTATCCATTAAGTGACAAGAACATAGACAATCATCATCTCATGTTTAAACATGTTTGAAACTGTGAAATAGGGTTGTTTGGTGTGAATATGGCAATGTGTTTTTTAAGTTACGGTGTGATTAGACATTTGCTAAAAACATGATACAATTATCAAGTCTTACTCTTCAAGAATGTTATTTCCATGATTGATATATAAAAAAAATCCAGGGTTTTTGGATTAGAATTAGATTAGTTTTGTAGATATTCTGTTTTGGATTGTTTTTACATATCTGTGATAAATTGTGGTTTCTCAATTACACACCACCTCGGTGATGTTTTTAAGGTGGTAACACTATGGTACCGAGCACCAGAAATCCTTTTGGGCTGCAAATACTACTCTACAGCTGTAGACATCTGGAGTCTGGGGTGCATTTTTGCTGAAATGGTAATACACTCACGTTAAACTTCAAAGTACAAGCTCAATTGTGAATAAAACTTTTGTATAATGGATTAAGCGAAACATCTCACCAACAGTTTAACCACCCTGTCCCCTGTTGTCCAGATCACCAGGAGGGCCTTGTTCCCAGGTGACTCGGAGATAGATCAGCTATTCCGAATCTTCCGCACCTTGGGAACGCCGGATGAGGCTGTCTGGCCGGGGGTCACGTCCATGCCAGACTACAAGGCATCCTTCCCCAAGTGGGCCCAGCAGGACTTATCCAAAGTGGCGCCTCTTCTTGATGAGGATGGGAGAGAACTGCTTGGGGTGAGGACATTTTTTTCTTTTTCTTTTTTTTATATAGATTTAGCAGCTGAGTGTTTTTATATATAGTACTCTAGTAGATTTCGTTTCCAGATTTGTGTAGGATTAAAGGGTCATACCAGTGTCCTCTTTAAGCATTTCTAAAATACTACTATTTGAGACCAAACTCTTGATTGTTCTTCAGGATATAACCTGTTGTGTAATTATATTACCTTCCACTGTTCATATTAGTGTAGGAAGTTACATCTCAAAACTTTAAAACTGGTTTTAAAGACTTAAGACTTTCAGAATCTGAAATGTATTTTTGTACTGAACACCATTCAGCAAGCCAGTGCTTACTGGTGTTTACGGTCCTTAAATCTGATATAGTTAGGAACCTGCCCTTAATTAAAGCAATTAAGGGCTGAGCTAAAAATGTGGTTGAGCTAAAAAGTGAAGTGGTATTTCCTCAAGGCATATATAAAAAGTCCGTGTACATACAGTTTGAACTGTTTGAATGATTACATTTGTTTTATTTTTTTCCTTTCAGCAAATGTTGACTTACGATCCAAACAAGAGGTTATCTGCCAAAAATGCCCTTGTACACCGATTCTTCCGTGATGTCACCATGCCACTTCCTCATCTGCGGCTCTAAGATGTGCTAAATATCAGGCAGTTTTTCTGCGAACAACATCTGAGCAATAAGGACCTCCTCAGCCTCGTTTCTATTCCATTATTAGGAATGGACAGGAAAAGGGTAAACTGGGACATTTTGGTCCCATTTTAACACATCATTCATAATACTTAAACCAGCTTTCTAGAAGTTTTGCTGTTTTTCAGCCCTGATGTTACACTAGTTATGGATATTTAACGGGAATATATTCTTCAATATAATTCTGCATATTTCTGTGCAACTGCTATCGTTGAGTTTAAGATTATTTGTGATTTGGGTGATCCTCAGATTGACAGATGCCTTCCAAAAGGAGAGCATTTCCCAATATGGTTAAATTGTATGTGGGGTTTAGGATGTACAAATTCAAACATCCAAACGGCTAGCCAAAATGAAGTACGATTGCATATATTTGTGGGACAGTGCAAGTATCACACTCAGTAGCAGCATTGTTTCACACTGTATAAGACAGGTGTTGCAGCTAAATGAAGGAGTGAATGTCTTGTCACTACTACTACAAAACCAGCCGATTGTTCAACCAGTTCATGCAAGACATAATTGACTTTGTAGGTTGTTTACCTTGCAGTTAGATTGAAAACTTGTGGCATATATTCTTCTGGATGTGTACCAGACAAAAGGTGAGGATGCAGGACCAGAGTTGTACTATTATCAGCTTTGTACTTAGAGTTGTGATAGACGTATTTTTTGTTCCATGGTAATGCAGATTTTACAGAATCTCTGTGCTGTTGCGCTTTTCTTACTCTAGATTTTATCAAAACCATTTTTTATGAATGTTGTCTATTTACACATTGAAAAAATAAACTTGTTCAAGTCACTGTGTTATTGTTTGTTGCTGCACACTATAAATACTCAGCAGGTAGAAGATGTTTTATTATAGTCATGGTGTGTGCCAGAGGTACTTCATATGTAGTGTCAGTAGGGGGCAGCAGTCTTTCACAGCACATCGGGTTGGTCAGTGATGGTCTCTCAAGCTTTGGAAGCTAATGAAGCAGTTCTGCCCAATGTCTTGAGAGGCTACTCCATCCATGGAGTTAGGTTAACTCTATGCTTCCATAACCTGTGGCTCCACTAGGTGAATTAGATGAACACGTTGCCCCATTGCCTCACATTCACTCTACTGAGCTTGGTTGTTAAAAAGCACAATTTGCACCATGTCAGAAATATTAAAAAGCTAATGATGCAACAGTTTCTTCAACCTAAATGTTTTCAATACAAGAGTATTGAAACCAAAGATTCATGAAGCCATAGGTTCTCATTAAAGGTGATTTTCTGTGGTTGATTGTGCTTCCCAAATGAAATGTGAGATGGATTTGGAACCCATAACCAGCAGGACCGTGGTCTCAGAATTCGTATCACTGAGACGGCAATACTTGTGAAAGTTAGCCTACTTTAAGCAACACCATTAAGTCAAATGCTAATATCTTGTAGGCTTAAAGGGGATAGTGAATTACAATGTTCTGGCTAAACTCGTGGTGGAAAGTGTTTTTTTTAAAAAAAAATTATTTTAATCCTATTCATTTCTTAAATGACTAAATTGTATTGGTCAACTTTGTGCACATAAATGAGTGTATCAATATTTAGATCCTAGGATTTTCTTCGACAGGCAACAAAAGTTGTAATTCAAAATTCTTGAAATTCAACCTTCACACGTTCACAGTCTGGATAGTATAGTATAGTTTGGCCTTTTGCCTGAGCGGTGAGTGTGTACATCATCGGTCAGTATCGCTTTGACCCCTGCTCATACCCACCATTCTGCCAGAGTCCTTGGAGGGTTTTCCCTGATAAAAGATAATGAGGAATGACAGGACAGAGATGGTTCTGGCAGCCATGGTAATTGTTATAGAGAAGGAAACTGTCATGACGACTACCTCCTCAAGAAAGAATAGGCCTTGGTAGAAATGAACTCTGTGGTCCAGCCCAGAGCTATTGTGCTGGGCCAGCTCTGCAGGGCCAGGACGAGTGTGTTTGTAGGGTAGGCCACATCTTAGAGGAGCAGGGCTGCAGAGGCAGGAGAACGCCTCATTGTTCTGTGGGGAGTTTCAGTTAAGAGAGCAAGGAGAATGAATGACCTCCTTATAGGATCCCTGCTCCACTTTCCAACATTGTGCTTTATTCAAACAGTTCCTTACTTTGGAGTGTCAAGGTGATGTGTGGATATACTCATCACAGAAGAAAATCTTGTCAGTCAGTATTGTTCGGATTGACGTTGTACTCCCTCATGCTCAGCTGTACTTTTTCCTTTAAAAAGTTTTAATTATTTCTTCTGCATTCTTGCTGCTCTGTCAATGGAACGCTACATTCCTCTCCTCGAATAAGTGCTGTCTCACTCCAATTGAGCAGAGTAAATGTGAAAGCCAGTGAATGGAGCAGCCTCAATAGGAGAAAATAAACAATTGCATTGGTCCAGGGGTGCAGCGGGGGAGAGCGGATGAGAGGAAGGGAGAAAGGCCTCCCTAACGTGCTAAGATTCCCATGGATACTTAGTCCTTTTTCTGTTTAAAGGAGGATCTCGTAAAGTAGTTCAACAGTGGATGATTTCTCTTTTCTTTTTACCCCGTTTTTATTTGAGGAGAGAAAGGGGTGGTATGTGTGAGGGTGATTGTTGGACACGGGGGGTCACATGCACACACGTGCGCGCTCGTATACATACACACGTACAATTTGCTCCTGACTTGTCCAGTGTTTCAGAAAAGCAGCCCATTGTTTAGGAGTGAAAGGGTCTTGTTTTAGCTGTGTAACTTAATCAAAAGTTCCTTTTACACAAAGGATTACATAGCCTCAGTCATCCATACTGTGTCAGTTTGAGAGGCCAGGGGTTTAACTGTTCCCTCTTGTTAAAGAAACACCTCCACCACTCTAAACCACTTCCTCCCTTGCCTGATTTCCAAGTTGATCTGCCTCACCTCCCCCTCATCCATACACACACATACACATCTTTTTGACCAATGCATTTAAGCCCACTTTAAGCAATACTATTTTATTAAGTCAAATGCTAACATCTTGCAGGCTTAAAGGGGATAGTGAATTACAATGGTCATGCAAATCTTTCTATATTTTCTGGCTGAAATAAATGTTGCTGTAAACATTTAGATAACTCGCATGGTGGAAAATGGTTTGATTTGTAATCCTATTATTTTTTTAAATGACTAAATTGTATTGGTCAACTTTGTGCACATAAATGAGTACAAATGCTCAGGACTATAAATAAGTGAATCAATATTTAGATCCTAGGATTTTCTTCCACAGGCAACAAAAGTTGTAATTCAAAATTCTTGATATTCAACCTTCACAGGTTCACAATCTGGATAGTACAGTATAGTTTGGCCTTTTGCCTGAGCGGTGTGTACATCATATTTCGGTCAGTATCACTGTGACCCCTGCTCATAACCGCCATTCTATTAAGGTGCTTGACCCTCCTGTTCTCACGCTGTGGACCGACGAGAGTCATCTGTTGGGACATTCTTAAATAGCATGTCTTGATTTATTCTGAAGTTAAAAGATTCAGATCCATTTTGTAAAACACTTCTAAATGAAGAAACTTAATATTAAAAATGCTGTTTCTAAGCTTCATGTCACTACTGAAACACAGTTTAGTTTGCACACTGAGCCTGATTTTAGTCTCACCCCTATAAAAAGTAAACTGCATCCCTGTCCATCATGGCCTCATGGTGAGTAGATATGTCCCAACATTTTGAAGTAAATGTGCACCAAAATCCTAAAATCAGTGTGTGGCTTTAAAAACTGTCATTACCAAACACATCATTCTAATTAAGTAAAACGTATTGGTTTTAAAAGCAAAGTAGTATTATATTTTGTGCACAATGAGTGTTTGCTAGCCCTGGGCATGCTATCTGTTTTTTACTCATGCTCAAAATTAGCACATGATGGATTCAGTAGTGACAAAATGGAATATTGTTTAATTCCTTAAAAAAACATAATTAAGTCATACTCCAGTTTGTTTATGAATGGGAAATGATGTGCTGCAATCAAATGAAGAAGATAGTAGCAAAACAAAAAAGATAGATATAAAATGTATTTGTTGATTATATTGCCAATATTATAAACCATGTTATCAGGTTTCAGTTATATTTTCATAATCATGGTGAAGAGGTTAGTCAAAGTTGCAAGGAGCCAAACGGAAAGGCTTTGATAAGTCTTGCTAAGTCAGCAATACTGACTATTCTCATCAGTTGCTCCATTTTCCAGAATTGTACACGAGAGCGAATGGTCAGACAGGACTCATGCTTGTTTCTCCTGTAGTCTAAAGCAAATCCACTCTAGTAATAGATGATTTGGAGTTATGTTCATTTAAAGTTCAGTACAACAGTTTTTCCTCCCAGGCCAACCCTCTCTGTTACTGGGTGCACACATCCACACTGTATTCATGTTACACAGTACGTTTTGTAAGATAGGAACACTGATGGCCTCATTGATGACATCACGTCATGATTTCATCAAGCATGCACAGATAATGCTAGCTTTATCGATTTTGTGGAAGAAATTATGTCTTAATCACAGTATCTAATTAATATGATTGTGTTGAACACATCTATAGTGCTAGTATGAGGTGATCCTAACTGCTGCATTATCATGTGACATGTATCTATATGAATAAGGTACTTATGTGCGATCTATCTACATGAATGTATTGCCTGTGTGAGCCCATACTGAAGGCCGACCCCATGAGAGACTCAAGAAACCTTCAACACATTACATATTGTTCAGTCTAGGTTGAAAATAACCTTGTAGATGTTTAGAAACTACCCCCCTCCTGTCTTTCCCCCTTTATAATCAGCATTCAGATAGTTCTCTAGCAGAGATCTGCAGACCCTACCCTGTGTGTGTATATCTCTCCCGAGCTCAGCTTCAATAAATATACTCAAGTAATTCATGACTCGAGGACTCTTTGTCAACCTCTGAATCTATTCAACAGCGTTTGACATTTTTTTATTGCCTAAGGCAGCCTTTAAGCTTATGTTGAGCTTGAGAGCACAACTCCAGGTTTCAGGTTTCACACTGTGAAGCTTTCTTTTCCTTCAACAAAAAGAAATTAATTATCATTTTTCTGCTAATTTTCTTGCGCTATGTCTGTCATCTCCCTAATCTTTCTTTCCCATCTTTTTCCATGCCTCTTCTCCCCCTCTCATCCCATTTGATGACCAACTAACCTGTACACTGTCCTGAGGACTTTACAGTCACACAAGGACATGAGAGACTCCTTTACTTGCAGGGTTTGTTTATTCTAGTTTTTGTAATATTTTACATGAACTCAGATTTATATAACACATTCACTAACACAGAGCTCTGATGTCATCCAAAGCTGACATTATGGTAAAGAATAAAGAAAATGAGAACAAAGCTGATCCACTGTTGAAAAAGCTTTCCCATAAAAAACTCAAATTATGTATCACATGTAAAAGAAAAAGAAAAAAGAAAAGAAGCCATTTCCATTGCTTCTCTTGATTCTTGGTTTGAGCTGTAATTGTGTAGGCTCGGACTGCGTGTATTGCAAGAAGAGGCTGCAGCCATAGCTGAAATAAAATACATGAAGCCAATAAGTTTGTATGGAAGAAATCCCCCCCTCATCCAGCCTCAAACTTGCTAGGAGATTTCCTTCAAAATGATACGCCCCCAAGTGCAGGTTGAGTAATCTTCCCATCACAGAGCATTTACAGGATGAATGGGGAAAATATGTTGTCAGCTAAGAGCTCGTATTTCTTGTGGGCATAATTTTGTTGAACTTCTTTGGCCTTTGGTGGTTAGGTACACGACTTAACAACTCAAAAAGTCATTTTCATTCATGCAGTCCTTAATAAGCAGCTGTGGGGCAAGGGAGGAGAAGCCTGTTGGCAAATGACCTGCACTGACCAGCCGGTTGTGTTTAGGGAGTCTGGCATGAAACTTTAAGTGACAAAATAAGAAAGCATTATTGCTGCAGCACTGCTGGCAACTGGTGGCAGAAAGGCCATGAATTAGAAGACATTGCACAGAGGAATGAAGACCAAGATTAACTGGAATCAAATAATTGCTTTGTAGGAATTTGATGATATGTACCAGTATTTGTGTTTTTCATAAAGTTGAACGTCCATGTTGACTTATGGCTTTGCCATTGTCATCAACAGTATTTGTTTCATCTTTCATTTTCATGACCTCATCTACCGTACCTTTATTTGTGTGGGTGTAACAATATGTTGTCACAAAATATACTGCTACAAAGTTGCACAATGTGCACCACAGATTTGAAGAATATGTCTGTATGTATGTGTATAACATTACCTAGCATATTCAACCAACATTGAATAAAGAACATCTTGAACATCATGTCCATTTTGCCAAGTGCATCTTCATTGTGTAACTACTCTGTATTTTCCAGTGTGTGTCTAGCAGTAACACTGATGAAGTGTAACCTGCATGTTCGAGGGCTGTTTGTATTTCAGTTGTCATACAGGGAGAGTAGCGAGTGCCCTGTGGTCATTAATACAGACAACCTCAAACCGCATAATGGTTTGACCATCAAAACCAGGAAAGTCTTAAAACTGTAATAGTTTACACCACAGTCATGACATGCTTTGTAACATTTAACCCATGTTGTGATTTATTAAACATATCTCAATAATCCCATGCTAGATTGAGTTGGTATCACTATAACTATCTGTATCTGTATCTCCCTAGCCTTGCTGACATTAGCTTCAGTGTTGGGTAGTAACAGATATTCATTTTCCTTACTCACTTATTCCTATTCACGGTCACAGGCAGGGGCTGGAGCCTATCCCAGCATGCATTGGGTGGAACGCTGGGAAACACTCTGGACAGTTCGAAAGTCCATCACAAGGCTAACACAGATAGACTCATACTCACATTCACACCTATGGGCAATTTAATGTCTCTCTGGACTTGCATGTCTTTGGACAGTGGGAGGAAGCCGGAGCAGCCTGAGGAAACCCACGTGTCACAGGGAGAATATACAAACTCCAGACAGAAAGGACCGGAGCTGAGAGTCGAATCAGGACCTTCTTCCTGTGAGGCGACAGTGCTAAACACTGAGACTGTAGAAATCCTTGCAATCCCTGTGCAATAGTATCATGCAGTTCCTTGGTGGAGGGCAGCTGACAGCCGATGACCGACTCAGCAGAGTGGAAAACATGTTGGAGGTTGTCCTTGGAAAAGGACCAGATTGTAATTGAGGATGGGACAATGCTTTTCATTATTGATCAACAAAACGGACTAGGATCGGTAAAACTGATCCTCCTCAGTTGCTTCAAGAAAAAGAACATCTGCTGTTGGACCTTCTTGATTAGGCCAGAGATGATCTTGTCCCGTGGTGATCCCCAGGAACTTGAATGACTCACAATTGAGTCATGCAGGTTCCTTTAGAAGTGAATCCTCATCTCAACAGTTTGTCAGTGGCACATCATGACATGAGGCAGGCACCTCCCAACATGAAGCTAGGAGGGTGTTTCTAGAGAAAATGTCTAGATGTGTTTCACCATGACTGTATTCATGACTGTCACATAGTTAGCTTGGACATGATGGACATTTGGATTGCTAGCATCTCTACCAAATGTGAAGGTATTGCACTCTTCCCTACTGTTCTGAGTGGGAGTTATGCTCTCTGCCATGTTGTTACCCACGCAGGCAGTTTGACATATTGGTAGCCTAGAAAGCAGTGTATTGACCCAGCCAGACCTTCCTTGGTACTTCAAGCTGATTTCATTCTCGGCTTGGTTATTAGTGCCGTGGACCTGTTCACATTAAGAGTGTTTTGGGTCAGTAGGTCAGAGGATAGGCTCACTAACACCTGGGGGACACAGAGTTCACCATTTAGAGAGCCATTAGAAACAGAAGGCTGCACCCCTCATTCAAATCTAACAATGAGGTTCATGCATATGACTTCTAGCCGTGTTGGGAAGTGATCGTTGATGGTTGAGTGTAATAATCATTGTGAACATGTGTGCGTGCATAGAATTTGTTCATAGGGTGTGTATGTGTGTGTGTTTTAGGGAGTCAGAGGGTAGATGCACGACACTCTGAGAGATGCCCTTGGAAGTGTTCTGCAAGTAGTATTGTAGATTTTGGAGAGGGATTGTGTTTTGGGGAAAAAAGGGTGGATTCGGAGGTAGGGTTGATGAATGTGTTGATGGTGGCATTTTGATAGGGGTAATTTTGACCTGACAGGGCCCAGGCTCTCTCATGAATCAAAATGTGTCAGCCAGGCGCTGGAGATGGAGGGTCGCTCATTGTGGCTCTGACACCCATGTGAGGGGCTGAGGCTGCTGGGGGTCAAGTGTGACACCTCATTAGAACGATGTTGATTTAGTGTGGCCACAGCGCAACAGACCTCCTCCCATGGGGTATGGAGAGGCGTTTGAGTGAGGGGGTGGGGAGCACCAAGCACTGGACAGAGAATGGGGCCTACTGCTCTTCATCCACAAGGCAGTCATCTGACAGCTTGCAAATCACGCACCTACGCTACACATTACCCTACCCCCTTTTTAAACGTGCGCCCTGTCCCAGTTTTTAAACATGCATTTCATTAAACACAAAGGAACTTGGGGAGAACATTTTGAGGAATGGGAACATCTACCTAAATCTGCTCTCACCTTTTTCAAACCATGCGCCATGATTTGGTCAGTTTTCCCCCTCAGTGAACCCAACCCTCATGTCAGAACAATCCTGACCTTTCACCTTTGATCTTTGGGTATAAAATTGTTCTCTGTAATGTCAAGATTACTTCTGACAATCTGCAGTTGCGCTTTCAGCTCAGGAGAAAACTGTTATTTGCTGATTTTTGGAATGAGGGTAAAAGTTTATTCACATTTTCTATCTTTATACCTAGATGTCTTAATCCTCCTCAATGTGGGGTTTTGTACATTGTAATTTGTGTCATGCTTTATTTACATTTTTGTTTTAAGGAGGTAATATTTAGAGAAATGTGATTTTATTTAAGCTTTTCTGAGTTGTCTGATAAACTTCAGTTAATAGATGTTAAATAAGCTCCAATAATGATTTCACTATTTTGGTAGCTCATTCACATATGAATGAAGTTACCCTGATAATTTCTATTCTCTTAATATCCACTCATGGTAGAGATATCTTCTAATAACTGTCAAACTATTGTTGTTGTTTCACTGACACTTTTTCTTTATCATGTGTTCAAACTAGAACATAGCTCTAAACAGCAGTTTTTTGGTTTCAAGGCATGGTAATGTTAAAGGGTCAGTGTATCAGCATGTTCAAAGATAAAGTTTGATGCACAGCAAGGTTCATAGTGATATAGGCATCCATGCATTGAGGTTGTGACAGTTGTGACATAATGTATATACAGTGAATGGAGAAAAACTCAATGTGCTCCCATTCTTTTCCCCAGTAATGGGTTTGAAGGAAATCTGATATGTTTGCTTCTTATAGGGGTCCTCACTTGTGTAACCAGTTCTCTAGTAAAATAACAACCATACTTCTTATATTGATTAAAATTTGGTGTTATAACATATGTGCCACATTTAAGGACCACATTTGGTTGGGGCTAAGGTTAATTTTGGGGCAGTTTATATCATATATATGGACTGAGATATATACAGTGCCTTGCAAAAGTATTCAAATCCCTTGACCTTTTGCACAGTTTGTTGTGCTATTAAGTTATTTCAAAATGTATTTGGGATTTTTCATCTGAGTTCTATGCAAAGCACTCTATTCTATGGAGCGCTAAAATTGGAATAACAGAGAAATCAAGTTTACATAAGTATTCAAGTTGCCACACTAGCAAAAATGTGTTCAACAAGACCCGGACTGTAATGTCATTCATAAATGAACTATATATCCCATACTGTGTGTAAGTATTCTGATGGAGAGTCCACCCTACACTCCAAGATCCCATTAAGTCACATTAAGATCGAGTGAAGGGACTTTCTTAGCAAGAAAGACAAGTTTGAAAAAAGTTTTAAAGGAAACCAATGTTCAGAAGAATGAATACTTATTTTAATTTTATCCTCTCACATAAATTTCAACAATTTTGTTTTCACTTTGATAGAATAGAGTACTCTGTATAGAACTCAGACAGAAAATCCTGAATGTGTTTTGAAATGTTTTGAAATAACTTAATAGCACAACAAAATGTTCAAAAAGTCTTTTGCAAGGCATTGTATATATATATATATACAAGTTTGGTGCTGATAAGAAAACTTTTCAGGGAAACTTAGGAACTTCAGGGAAATGACTGCTTCTCCCAAAAGTGTATTAAACATTAATTAAAAGGTCTTGGTCTTTGACAATCCAGGAATCAAATTTGAAGAGCAGAGATAGCTGGATGTGTGCAGTTTCATCACTACAGGAAAAATGGTGTGGAGACAAATTTTAAGTTTGACCTTTAATTGTAGTGCCCCCATCTGGCCAACTGGTCAAACTGCATTTGAAATTGTACAGCCATCCACTACCATGGTGCGAAGTTTCATCTCTCTAGTATGAAGCATTTCACAGGACATTGAGGGAAAAAATGGGAGAAAACGAGTAGAAACAAATTGTGTGTCTGCCTATGAGAGATTACTTTGTCAGCCCTATAAGAACAAAACCTTCCATTTCCATTTTTCCATTTTTAATGACATTATTTCACTGATAGCTTTTATGGAGATTTGGTAAATTAGGGGATTTAGCCTGCTCAGCAAATCTAATGGAAACTGTTACAATGCATAAGCAGAAGGCCACCCCCATCTCCATTATTCTTCTATGTGTCCATTTATTTCAATAGCTTGACTGATTCGGTCACATTAACTGATCATTTTTCTAAATCCCTTCTCCTTAATTACATTACAGTGGTAATTACACCACAAAGCCACACACTGTCACTGCTGGGCTGTCATAGTATCTCTCTGGCAGTCAAAACATTGAGGAAATCTTATTTTCCCTGCGACCGCTTGAATTTGATTGCATTGACTGAGGCCTCCCCCAAATGTCATAGCTGATCACTATGCTGTTTCCCTCTCTTTCTGCACCACACAAAAGACATTAAGTAACCCTTTTGCATTAACCCATCATGCATACTTAAATCTGAAATGATGGAAAGCGTTGAACCAAATTAATGTATCAGAGAAGGCATGAATAATGAATGAATCCTAATTCACAGCTATGGTCATTTATCATTCACTAAGTGTAGATGAAGATAGTTTCTAAACATTTGGACTGTGACTTACATGTTGAATTTTTGTTGGACAATTGAAAACTGATTTATGTATTTGAATCTAAAGTAATATTAGCGATAAGCCTGTCCTTCTCTCCCTCTCTCTGACTTATGCATGCACATGTGCATGCATACACACACACAGAGGTGCAGAGGGCCATCTGTCTTTTCTGATGGTACAGATCTGGGAAAACAATGCAGGCTTCATGACATTTCAGACAGTTCCCTCCAAATACACGGTATTACAAAGCGCACAACAGAAATCATTGTCTGCTGTTTTTTGTCACTTTTGCAGTGTGGTAAAGGTGCTTTGACATTTTATAGATGGTAGAAATTGTATTAAGTTTTTAACTTATTAACCAATCCCTCTTGCCAAGAATGAATGATTTATGAATGCTGTTATATGTCACAGTCCACTTTTGTTGCCTTTGAGTTTTTACTCATTAGTCTGAATAATAACTGTCACTAATTCAAGCTGTTCTCGAATGGCTTTTTGAATAGAAAGAGAGGGAGAGAGTGCGACTGAGAGAGAGAGAGCAATACAGAGAGGAGAGAGGCCTGAGAGATTAACTCCAGTGAGCTCACTCTGTGAGGCCCAGGAACGGCTGAATATTGTTCTAGTGGTGGGGAGATGGGGAGATGGAGAGGGGGGCAGAAAGGAAAAAAATCCCTATGCAGCCAGAGAAATGAACTTGATGATCTCA
>CABFOQ010002926.1:0-19768 GCA_900660455.1 Gephyroberyx darwinii | reverse complement strand
GAATGCCTCGAAATCCACCGTCAGCGGGTAGCGGCAGCAGCGAGACTCAGTGGAGTGTTCATCACAGTCCAGGCCCAAGTTTCTTCGAGAACGTTTAGTCGTCTCAAGAACTTTCACTTCCAGGAACGGCTGCTGGAATCAGGGGGGGAGGGGCAAGATGGAGAGAGAGAGGTGGTTATAAGAGAACACTGGATGTGACGTGACTGACATGACTAGAGCAGACAAGCAATCATTCTGGTGTGGGCTCCAGATTTTAAAATAGCACTGATATCAAAGAAGGAGACATGTAATTATATGAAAGGCAGTTCATAATTTTGTTATCACTTTGCTCACCAAATTTCAAGTTTTATACTAAAATCATTAGTTCGCTCAAGAGCTACAGCAAAATAACGTGCGCCCCGTCTCGTACAGGGTTCCACAGGGGTTGAATTGTCTAATTGCACAAACACACACACATGCGCGCACGCACACACACACACACACACACACAGACACACACTCAAATTCAGCTGACCAGTCCACTGCACAGTAATGAGGATCCCCTTGTGGCTTACATGTGCTGTTTGTTATGTATGACATGGATGTAGGATAAATAAATCTAATCAGAGGTCAATCCATGTGGCTGCTAACCTACCTAAAAACCATAACAACATGGTGGTAAGACACCAATGAACAGATAAAACTGCCTATAACTAGTGAATGAAAGAGTTGATTACATAACCTTCTGGCACTCTGACTTCCAGATAGCAACCATCTGAGACAGCTTTAAGAATGAGAGAAACTTTATCAATGTGTCAGAGGAAATATTATAGTATTCCCTTACTCATGAAAACTAGTATTATGGGCTGGTTAGTCCGTGTACAAACATAGGGTAAGTCAAAGCCAATGAATATGCTCTAAAAAAAAACTGACATGAGGATGACCCAAACATAAACTCATAAACATAAAACGTTTTGAATGTCTTCAGAGGGTGCTTGATCAGTAAACAATATGATAAACCCCTTTTTAACAACAAGTACAATCTAATTTAACAGTTATAAGTCTGGGAAACATATTTGATCAGTCTCTTACAATGTCAGGTCAATGCCTGGGCCATCTGTGGATTAATTCAGATGTAGTCTAGTGATACTATAGGTAGCTGCTGAGTGCTGATTTCTGCAATACTAAAGGTGTAAAGTGAAAGTGACACAGTGACATAATTGCTGTCACTAATAATAAAGCTTGAGGGTTTCTGTACACATCATAACCATTAATTCAATGTAATTTTGCAAATCAACAGTTATGTACAGATCCCATTTCCCACACTGAATCAATTGTGATCTATTCAGGTTTGATTCACCATTCACTTTGCCAATGTCTTTACTATCAAACATGCGAAAGTCTGCTTTAATGGTGCAAAATAATTAAATAGTCACAGTCACAAACTAACTAGCAGCTGTTAAGCCACTAGGAAGGGTTTTACACTCAATCTGGAATCAAACTTTTGCATTGCTTGTGCAACACAGTCTTGGAGAATTACTTTAACTGGCTTCCATGTAGATACGTCTCATATTCGTTTTTTAAATGCACCTGAATTTGTTTTGACTGTGGTAGTGGAGTGTCGTTAGTGGCTTAATCATTGATTGGTCCTTCAGAAGTGAAGTTCCTTCAAAACAGTTTTTCAGTTAAAATTTGATAAATGAACATATCAAATGAACACTGATAAATTATCCATCACCGACTTCAGCCAAAAATGTACGCCAGACCTTTGCATGATTCGTAAAGTCTGACATCTGTCAAAGAACCATTATTGTCATTTTAGAAACCTAATGGTAGCTGCGCACAAGCTAAAGCCTAAATTGAAACGGCAATGGTCCACAAATCCTCTCAGGCATCGTGAGCAACACATTATCCTTACACATTTCCAATATTCCCCCTAATCAAGTTTGGTTATTTTTTCAATCAATAGGAGGTCTTCCAACATGTGCCTCAGCATTTAAAAACATCTCAGGTAAAAGACTTTAAGAAAGCCACAAGCACAAGGTTCATATATGATGTTAGGGAAAAGAGAGGTTGGCTTCTTATTGACTTGCATGAGCATTGCCAACAGATGCTAACGGCTATCAGTTATTCCAAAACTAAAACACCTGGATGGCCTGAAAGGAGTCTTAGTAAATAATTAATATAATAAGCATCTTAAAATTCAGAACCTATACATTTGACATTATTTCACAAAAACATATGAATGAATTTGTCCAAAATGGTGAAATCGAATGCGACGTAACATTTGAGTATCAATTCAAAGAGTATTAATGGTCTAACTGTCCATTTCTAACATCTCTGGTGTAATCACCCCTATATATGCTTGGTTTGATCCATGACCCAGGAGGTTATCTGCAGGCTACCATAACCTTGACCTTTGGTCAATGCAAGAGGATCAAATATTTTACTTCATCGTGTTTATTTTACAAAGCCTTCCTCTCCCCACAGTGATTCCAGCTGGGCTTAAGCACAGTTTTTTGTGACGCATTCAAAAGAGGAAATAAGCCGAAAGGCCATAGGGGTGAGACCATGTCAGCTTGGGCTTTAGGGCTTTTGTTGTAGAAAAAAAGGCCCAGAGGATCAGGGAGAAGGGGAGTTTGACTCCTTCTTTGCTTGTTGTGTTTTGTTTTATTTTTGTACACATGCCTGTGTCTCTGATCTTTTCTTTTTTTTCCCCTTAAGAATAACAATGCATACTGCTGTGTGCTCAGAGTGCAGCGATTTATTGGCCAAGACACCAGAGCTGACCTCTGATACGTGTTGTGATCTGATCTGAAGATCTGACCCAAATTACCACTTAGTAAACAGTTGGTGTTACTTAACTAGGATGAGTGGCCTACATAATTCAGACATAGATGTTGTATATAATAGTCAGTTCTAAGTTACACTGGGGTTTCAAACCGAAATCTGACCTCACCCATGAAGTCACATCATTTACATTAAATAGCAAGATATGAAGCCAGGGGTTCTTCATTGAAAAAAATGATCTAAACAAATATGTAGTCCAAGGCCAAATCATTCTGGTGTTACATGATTTGAGGCTGTTCAGAAAAAAGAAGGCGTGTATATTGATAAAATCCTGTTGACAGAGGTTGAGGCCCAGAGCACATCCTTAACATGAGACTAATGTAAAGACGGGGTCTTGGAAGCATCCAACCCTTTGATGTTGACCCAAACTATTCAGAGGTTTGGAACATCCATTTGTTGGGCTAGGATTTGAAGTTTAGTATTGGCAAGGCAATGTTTTACAAAACCCTTTTTTAAAAAATGAGTATGACCGTGTCACCATTTGTTTAGCCAAAGTGTGAGATTGTAAAAAGCCCAAATGTGTTAAATTAGTTCAATCAAATAATGTGCTTCACAAGATTTCCAGTTTTTACTATCACTGGGAAAGAAAAAAGGTGCAAGCTGTTAGCCATACGACTTCTACGTAACGCCACTCGTTGCAGAGTAGCTAAGCCTGAATGAACCTCTGGTCCCTCTGTAACAATGACATCTAAGCTAATTTAACACAGTGTATTAAAGCTGCTATATTGGTAGTGAGAGGAAACTATTTTAATTCTGAGGACTTCAATACCCATAAATCATGGTATGTGTCGTCAGTAAACTGCACACTCCTTGGACTTCTTGGCTGGTGGAGGTGGTGAAGAAAATGTTTTGGCAGCGGGTTCAGCCATCGTTGGTGGGTCCAGCTTTCTCTCAATAGAGCGTTCTCTCACTGATGTTTAGGGTTTGTATTTCACTCATACATTTCAGTTTATCACTTTCTGTGCGCAGGAAGTGACTATAGCCAACACTAAAATTTTATTTGGGAAATTAGGACAAATCTACTCTATTAGGGGGAATGGGATGTTTTTCTCTTTCAGAGCCCCACCTTGTCAGGCTGATAAGATAAGATAAGATGTAAGGTGTATTTCTACATAGAAATCTTGCCTAGTGTAGCTTTAAGCCCATTTACTGAAATTGTCCGTTATGAATGCATTGGCCCGATTGGAATACAATTCTAAGTGTATTTATTGCTTATGCTGATGGTGCACACTTCAGCACTTACTGTTATTACTGTCACCATGACTTCTTACCATTTGCCAATGTTTCCCGTATTCAATAATACCCCAACATTGCCACACAAATATATACCATCACATACCATCGTCATGACATACCAAGTTTTAATGGCTCACTTGTTTATAAATTAAAAATCTATTGACCTGGATAGCAGCATCATTCGCTAGCTATTGTTGGCAGTTTGGGTTACATATTTATATCCTCATTTTGTAATAGGCCAATATGTATACTGCGATCTGATATGCACGTGGTGGCGGTAGCAGCTTGGAGTTTAAACAATCAGGCTTATAATTGGAAAGTTGCCAGTGTGAATCTCAGACCAGCTCAGAAAGTCTGGGCAGAGGAAGTGAATGAGTGACACATTCACCAGAAGACTGGTTGTACTGGACAGCTCTAAGTGTGAAATCCTGTAACTGTGTGAGTGTGCAGCATGGTGTTGCTGAAAAAGAGCATGCATGCTCAGTCAATCTTCCCTGTACGAGTTAAGTTAACAACATATAAAACATAAATTGGGAAATACTGATTATGTTTTATGTTTATAATGTGTTTTGAAAATGAGGGTTAGGGTTATGAAAATATAAATGAGGGTTCCTCAACACCAATAAGACAAGATGACGCAAGCGAATGAGGACAGGTCACTTCCAAGACCTCCAGTGACCTTTATGTTCATGTGACTGAAACATAAGTGGGCTCAAATGTAAGAGAAGATGCTGTCAGAGTGGTCCAGCAACCCAAGATCCGATGGTTGAGAAATACTGAACTAGATGACATGTCACTGCACAGCTAAAGTAGCGATTGCTTTTCTTGTGAAAAAGCAATACTTAACATTTTCATCAGTGTTGACGAGTTTCACAATTCAAATGAGAACAATATTACCCCCATCTCTCTCATCCCAGTGCCTATTAGGGTTAGAGTCAATTCCAGTTCAGGTCAGGAGATTAAGTTATCAATACATATCTGCATATGTTTTGCAAATCAATCTTTTTTTTTAACTGCAGGTTTTTTTGTTGCCCCTCTTCAATTGAAATATCAACTGACTTCCACATCATCTGAGCTGTGATGGAATTGATTCTTCTGCCTAAATCCCCATGTCCCAGGGACAGGTCTGAGGGTCCTTACCAGCCCCTCCTCCCCAGGTCTCAGCGAGGTAACTGCCAGGTCATTGCCACTCTCATCAAAGGCGTTGATGTCGATTCCCCAGTTGGTGTGGGGCTGTTTGAACCAGTTCTGCAACACATGCTTAAAGTCAATGCTTTGCCAGTGGCCCACTCGGGAGTTGAGCTCTATCTTCAAGGAGCGGATGCGGATGTGGCGGCTGCCCTGCTCCGTGACAGGCTTCAGTCGGAGGATTTGCAGGTAGACAGTTGAGGTCTGCTGAAGAGGTCGCAAGTACACCCACAACTGGGCCTTCAGCACCTTGGTAAACATCAGCTTGGGGCTGAATTTGAAGAAGCAACAGCTGGGCTTCCCATCCACCTGGACTAGTGGCTCCGCTGCAGAACAGAGAGGAGTCACATCAGTATATAATATGATCATTATCATAATAATAACACATTACATTGCACTTGCACATATTGTGGAAACATGACAGAAAAAAATCCCCTGAGGTCAGAATCCCAAGTGAATTTGATCAAGGCTGATCATCCAAACTGTGTTAGCATTTTGTTTCAGCATGTGTGCCATAATAATTTGAAGTGGTAAGATCCATGTTTTGTTTAAAATTTTGGTAGTACTGTGACGTCTTTGTCTTCAGATTTTCTGTTGATGAAGTTTGTATTTCTGTAGGTACCAGTCTTTCTTTTGTCTGTTCAGCCATGGTGGCTATCGCTGCTCATGCTAACTACCGATTTCTGCTTCTATTTATTCCAAACAAACCGCTGTTGCTGCTGCTGGAAATGTAAAAGGCATCACTGAATCACAGAACTGTGGCAATCAAAAACACATTATCTGCCATTGCTGATTTACAACAACCTTATCCAGCTGGCTAACTCAAAAGACTCTATCTCATCAAGAGATGTTACCGATCTTGCAATCACCCCTCTAAACACTACATTACAACAACCCCCCATCTGGAGAGCGATGAATTTGGGTTGACAGGAGCAAATGACACAGAGACAGATTTATCCATGCTGTATCCATATCCACTTATCCATAGGTATTCCCCTAAGGAACCCACAAACCATGGCACTCAAAATAGTGTGTTAATAATAACTATTAATAACTACTATCTTATCAGGCCAGCTAACTGAAAAGGATCCCATCTAAGATAGCCTTTTTAACTTAACTCCCTACTCTGGAATTGGGTACAGTATTCCTCACAGAAATGCTCTATCATCTTTTTTCTTCTCTAATACAAACATATATTTCACATCAAGTGGTGGTCAGTGGTGAGTTGAAGGCATATTAGGACACACAGTTTCCTTTAATGTAAGCAACATTTTTTTTTTTCCAAGAAATGGCTCTTGTCAGTTTGTAGCACTATTCCACTGGATGGGGAATTGTTTTATTGTTTTACACATATACTTCTAATTTTCCTGTCCTGTGATGAATATGCACCTGGATTTTAAAAATGTAATATGCACCTTCAGTTTGAACTTATATGACTCACAGAATGAAGTCCAAGAGGTATTTTGGATTTGGTTGATGATGCAATGTTATCACACTGTTAGTACGCTATAGTTGTTTTACAGTATATTCTTCTCAAAATGGCATTGTAACACTCTAGTGACTCAACTCACACTGATCACTACTTTGTGGGTAAGTTGACAACCAGCCTCCTGATCATACTTGCAAGACCTTCAGGAAAGCCATTGGTTTAATATAAAATTGGGGTATTTTGGCCTCTCTAAAAAACATTTCCCTTAAAGTTGTTTTGTCAATTCAGTCAAGTTAGATTAGTCATTATATCAGGGTTGTAAGAACAGATATATTTGCATGTTGAAACAAGGCTCAGTAACGGTGGCCAGTGGCCAGATGGTAACCTTAGATTCCCCTGGGTCAGTCATAATGAAATGGTTTAGGCTACCTCATGATAAGCAATATTAAAACATCTAAAGTGTGTACTATCTGACACTACTAGATATATTTGGGGTCTGGATTAGGGTTTATGTCAAAGGACACAAGCAGTGTCTTAACATAGGCAGATTTATTCCTGTCATGATCCTCAGCCCAGGGTAGTCCTA
Source organism: Gephyroberyx darwinii (assembly GCA_900660455.1). Taxonomy (NCBI): domain Eukaryota; kingdom Metazoa; phylum Chordata; class Actinopteri; order Trachichthyiformes; family Trachichthyidae; genus Gephyroberyx; species Gephyroberyx darwinii. The sequence continues at coordinate 12,500 of CABFOQ010002926.1, read as the reverse complement.
TGATTTGCACCACATGTCAAATCTGAGGGTTAATTTACATAGACCTCCATCTGAAATAATGACACCGATCCATTGCATTCATACATTCATTTCCATGTAAAGCGTTCATTTATTAAGGGAAATTTATTCTGCCTCTATCTGGCATAATAATGTGCCAACTGAGTACAATAGAATATTTAATCTCCCCATTTTCAGTGAGCATATTTGATACTGTGCAACTCAAGCTTTAACCAAATAAAGCCTTGTTTTCTCTCATTTATTTTAAAAGGGAGTATTGCTGTTGCTCGATTAAAAAAAAAAAAAAGTATGGACCTGTCAATCATGGCTAAATCTGAGGTTGCTCAGGCAACCTGCAAATGCTTCCTGGGTCAAAAGGTTATTTGGCACCTCAGCCTAGTTAAGAAATGGGATCAGGGGTCAAAACCGTCAGCCTTTTTACATCTCCGGGGTGCTGGGGAGGGGCAGTCCTAATAGCCAGATTGAGTTTGAAGGTCAAGGTCGACCCTATGGCAATGGTAATATGTCCTTCTTCACAACACTCCTTTTCACCACAGAATCATTGGACATTTCTGAAATACAACAGAACTGAGTCAGCCACAATTTGTTTTTGTTTTGATTGGGGTGGAGATTCTCCAACCAATAGTGAATTGTTTATCAAACCCCAACTGACCAGGAGAGAACACTGCACAGGACGTTTTTTACACTAAACAAGTGTTGTAATTGAATTATGGGCATGCATAGAGGGATATGAATTCATTGAGGTACAGATGGACTATCCATTAGAAGAGTCCAGGCGAACATTGAATAAGGGCCAAGCCAGGGACAGACGTGGTCCTTCAGCCTGTATTTCCAGGGACAGTCATTAGTGAGTGTAAATTATACAGTGTCTCACGCTGGACAAACAATATGTCAATGTTCCTTTTGGTGGGTTGCTGGGGTCACAGCAATTAACGTGGGTGGTGTTGTGTTTGCTCATCAGCACCAAACTGGGAATGAATGATTCTGCAGTTTACTTGGGGTTTACTTGCGATTACTATTTGTTGTTGTTTTCATCAGTACAGACTTGGATAGACCTACACTGGCGATGCCTTTGCAAACAGTTGTCACTGCTTTCCTTGAGTTCAAGACAAAGAAACAACCAACCAAACACTGCAAAGCTGAAACAGTTCACTTTCACAAGGAGAGGCCTACTAGGAGCACCAGCCCTCTAAAGAAGGAGTAATCTGAGAAGCAAGGCCTATACACCATGATCCAGTTAGGACCTCAGTTATTAAACACACATGCACAACATATGAGCTACATCATGCTAAACAATGAGTGCATTGATAGGTAAAATCAATTTGTGCCTTTATAGATCCTGTAAGTGAACAAGTAATACGCAAACCATGGAGTTTGAATGCCTACAGCCTAATTACAGCCTACATCTTGGCAGAGCATGCCACTGGTACCAGGCAAGGTTAGCTTGTAAAGTTCACCTAAACCAATGGGACACTTAATCCCCCACCTGAACTTGCTTTGCTCCTGCTGTCATGATATATTACTGATGATTAGAGTTCAGGATTTTACTGCCTGTAGGGTGCAGTGCCATTTATATGGCTTAATTCCCTGTACAGTTTGCTTTGTTATACTCCAGTGCTGTAACACTCTTTTATTTTAAACCTGGGGTAAGGATAAAAATTCAGATTTTGTATACAGCACCATCTACTGGAGCAATAACACTTGCTCCTCTCCTCAGCACAGTCAAGCTGATGGTGCAGATACTAACTAGTTACTTTCAGAATACTCCTTTTATTTTACATACAAACTAAAAACAAGAAAGGTATGAACAGGGGCTATGTTTTTCCAAAGGAAACAGGGTTGTTTGGTTTTCCTTCTCATGTTTCCACTGTGCTTCATTATTACAGCAGCTTATTTCCCTGTGGTATAATTGCAGCATATGCAGCACATGAATTTTACTGCCAGCACACAGCAGGCCTGCAGGTGAGACTATTGAACATCTGGTTGACTCCCTGGGTACCTGTGTCCAATAGTTAGCCCACGGCCTTCTATATGCTCATGTAAGGGGAGACTTATAGAGTATAAGGGTTTATTCACCACACCATCTGTCCATTCCAATACCACTGAGGCTAGTTCAAAGTGAACCACTTTTTAATAACCAAATGCAGTAATATTACCAGGTGGTACAAGAGAATGTAGTCATTAAAACTATTGAAAACTGAAATACAGCAGAAGGTATGGTACAGTGTAAAAATAATACATTTTACCATAAAGAATGCCTAAATCCTACAATATCTAAAAAGGGTAGATTATATTCTATTTCCAATGAACATAAACATATTTATTTGACTACCACAACAGCACATAACGATAACAAACACATATTAGAGTGACACTGAGCTCATGAAGCCTTCTACTTCGTCTGGTGAAAACACTTCCCATCCCTCAACTACAATAATAATGAACAACCTCACTGATTCCAAGATACGCTATAACACAGGATAAGCTCTAATCAATGCAACCAAGTTAACAAGCATATGAGAAAATGCTAGTTCGAAAAAAGAGGAAAACAAGAAAATGGACTGATTTGTTAATTAAAATGTGAAAATGTTTACAATACTAAATTCAAAGAGTGCTTTGTGAAATATCAGGCAGAGAAGTTTCAAAAATATCTTGACACGGGCCTTCTGCTAATGACGCAATACAGTTAATGATGTCAAACAGTTTGACCGGATTTTATGAACTGACAATAAGTGTAGCTATGGGCAGTGACATTGTATTTTGTTTTGCTTTCATAATCATATCCAGTTCAGAACTTCTAAGAAGTTTCAGTCGAGTGTACTATGTTCTCCAAACTCATGAAAGATATTGGTGTGTGTTATGTCGCCTAGGTATACATGTGCAGCAACATATGCCAGTCAGGTGAAAATGTGCTGCTAAAATGGGGTGGGAAGAGAAATTGGTCATCTATTGTTAATGTCCAAATGGATAATGCATAATGATATAAACCTAGATAGGGCTTTCATTTGCATATATATCTATATTTTCTTTTCTTAATGGGAAATGCAAATGTGCCATTTTGTGGTGAGTGTGTGTTTGGGAGCCTTAGTGTTGAATAAATGTGACTCTAGGGTATCCCCACGCACCTCAGCATATTAATCATCGTGACACGTTCACGACCCTTCTAATAAGACAGGGGCCACAGTGCACCCCCTCAAACATCCCATCCCACCCCAGCCCCACTCCCTCTTTGTCTCTTGGCCAGTCCCAAGGGACAGAAAAGGGTGGTGGGGGAGGCAGGGCTTGAGCTGGGGATGGAGGGGGGTGTGAAGTTAGACCCCCTCATTCAGAACCCCTCCCTTGGGACAACGGCAGGCACAAGACTCCTATTAGGACTGAGCACAGTAGCCCCCCAGGAGCAACAAAAGACACCTCCTAATGCTCCCTGTTCTAGCTCAGTGAACACACACACACACACACACACACACACACAAACACACACAGACCAGACACACGCACAAACATACAACCACATGTATACACATAATATATACGGACTCCAAACTGTCTTCAGAACAGAGATAGGAAGATTATGATAATATTTATATGTGAACAGAGGAACCTGCAGAAACTGCAGGACAGGGACACAGAGAGATAAAGAGCGAGCGTGCAGTGAACTGCAATAAGGTGGACAGCTGGACAGCAGGAAGCATGCTGGGGTCTTACTGTGTGTGTTTGTGTGCATCCACACATACATTCAAGAGGTTAATGTCAAAGGAACATTTTCTGCATCAACGGTTTCCAGAACGCAGTCAATCCCCAAACTTTTCTCATGACTAAATATTTCATAAGTAGCAATCTAAAATCAAGACAAACAGAAAAAAAAAGAAAATGACTTTGATATATCCGCAGTCTCTATTTGAATTCATGCATCCAAGTTATGCTGCTTTGGGTAGATGATTTGAATCAATTAATAATTTGTATTAATAGAACTTGTGTGAGTTCAGTATTTGCCTCAAGGTCTGTTTTTACTACCACTGCAATAGGAAACTCCGCGATAACATTTAACCCATTTTGTATGATAATACCATTACAATTCAATTCACCCCATCAAGATTATCCTGTAAATGTGCTACAGGAAAGAGGAAGACAGTTCAAATTTCCCATTCCCCCAACTGTAGGAATAGGCATGGTAGTGCTGAGTAAAGTGAATAGGTTGAGCAAAACTGAAATTAAAGCATTTGTTGTTGCTATCTGGAAGTCCTGTGGCGCTAAGCTCATTCCTACTAGTAGTTCTCCTTTATTTAAAGATGTCTTGGTATTGAAACTGTGCATTGTACATTGGCCTTTGCTCCATTCCCTCACCTTTCTACTCTGTGGAAGAACAACAATCTGTCATGTTATTATGAAGCCCTGCAATGGACTTTCCTTTTCATATTGGTTAGAACATGTTGGACTAGCTGAAACCTGCAGCCAAGAGCAAAACCTGGGTCCCCACAATCTGTGCACGACAACAAATGTGTCAGTACACACAATCATATAAGTTCAAACCTTCTTAAAACTGTTCAACATCTACTTGACATTGTGTTTCAACTGAATCATTCATCTAGTTGACCACTGTCGCTTACAAGACCACAGTCAAAACATATAGTGAACTGAAATTTGATTGTCCAAAATTAAATGGCACAAAGGTTTTTTTCTGTATCATGTTTCAACATGATGCCTAAATCTAGTCTAAAATGTCCTGCAACATGCAAGTGTGTCAGTCTGCCTCAGTCTGCATGGCATTAAATTTGGTAATGACCATAGCATAAGCTTATTGTTTGAGAAAATGGCTGAAGCCTGCAGACAGGGATGTAGAGTAGAGGTGATTGATGGACAAAGGAAGGCAGAGAATAAACATCGGAGAGGCTTTTGAGAAAAAGTAAATAACCCTGTGCAAGGTTTCCATTTTTAGGGTAAGTTGAGCATTTCAGCACATTACACTTTTAACTACTTTTTACACATATTCACACACTGTTTACATCATTGTAACCTCAAACTCACAGACATGTAACACTGCCAATGTCCTCATTTGCAGGCTGACCATATGTCACTGAGTGTGTTGATAATGTGATGTTTATTTAATCGATTCAGTGTTCTCCAAACTAAAGATAACTATGGATATCATAGCTGAAATGACAAATAAATACACTCATTGGTAATTCTTTTACTAGCTACCAACATTCATTGCTAGATGAAATGTGAACATAATAGAATCTAGATCACCACCTGCATCCCGAGTTTTGTTCACCCTATATGATCTTTTACACTTTAGCTGACTAAAGTTCAGTTCAATTTACATCATACACTCTATGACCATATGTAAATCAATGCAATTACTATAGAGAGATTGTAGATAAAAGTCAGACAATAGTTCTGCTATACCTACTATGATGAAAAGTTGGATAAACAAGTGATTGAAACTGACAGTATGAAGTTACATCAAACATCACCCATAAGATAGAAAAGCACCCACATTAGATGCACAGGCAATATTGTATTGCTTTTCTACATGGGGGGGGGGCAGAGATTGTGCAAATCAATTTAAAAAAAATGCATAGCAACCATTGCCACTCCATCTAAGACACCGAAGCTTACAACTGATGAAACAGACAGTGTGATTAAAAGAATAATGCAACATAAGAAGTCAATTAAAATAAATGCTTGAGTTTATTTAAAGCTCAGGGGAATTCATCACAGAGAAGTGACTGACAGGGAGAGAAGCTCAGCACCAGCCTGAAAAATACAACATAATCTACTTTACCATAAAGCCCTTCACAGGACATGAACTTTACCCAAACTATTGTCATTTGCAGAAATATGTATTTGTGTGTTGGTATAGCCTATATTTTAACATGACCAAAAGACAATGTTTACACCCGTTGGAAACTTTAGAAATGCACTATACCCTTGGTCATCGGGTCCCTGTTAATATAGGCTGAGGTTAACCACTAATAAAGGCTAACATATGGAAGTCTAAACAAGTTAACCATGTTAGCCACAGGGTTTACAACTGCTGTCATTTTATCATATCATCAATTTGGTTACGTTATTATTGCTCAGTGTAACTAGTATAGCTAACCCAGCATACAAACTCTGTAGCCATGTGTTTACAATGCAACACAATGACTGTTCACTAATGTCATGTCATGTGTCAACTAATGTCATCACTATGGGATAGCCAAACTAGTTGTTAGCTTGCTCATCTCATCAGTCTCAGTCATGCAGGGAATACTGAAATGAATCTAGAGGAGACATCGAGCTGACGTTCAAGCAACCTATAGCAGAAGGTTAGCAGCTTATAAATGTCATCAAAAAGGCTGGATTTGGATTTGTCTGTTCTGGGCTGCTCTTATAGTCCAGTTTGAGCAGAATAACAACGTGGTGGTTTGATTTTGTTTATTTCCATGTTTGATGTGGCAAACTATTTCTACAAATTATGGTTGGTTCACCCACCAGCCTGCTTCAGAGAGCAAATCACTTCCTACAAGCGTAGATGGTGATGACCTACACCAACACCTACACCTATCAAATGGCTAACAAATGTTATGTTTTTTCTTAGTCATTAAACAGAGTCCACCTTGACCTGTATGATCATGTCCTTCTTTTGTGCAACATGGGTACCGATACATTATCACATGATCAAAGAAGAAGACTAACCGTTCCCACCATTGCACTCAAGGGATAGGCATAGTGACAGATCAGAGTTGTATCTGAATTGTTGTTGTTGCATTATATGAAGCTGCCATGTCACACATGTCATCTGTGTGTATGACTATGAGAGGGGATGGGAATGGGACGTGAATTAAAACTGAGGGCAACAAATTCTATCTAAGGGTTGGAGGCGCCCCAATGAATGTCCATGGAACCGGCCCTCTACCTGAGTCAACCACAACCACAACGGACTATCTGAGGCCAACTGCATGAGTTTACATTACACCAGTGCTGGAAATCATTAAATCATGCCTTTAAGCCTATAGGTAAGCTGCCATGGTAATGTATTTCAGTAGACCTATATCCATTATGACACATCCTCTGGACCAAATACTATGTAGACCAAACCATTAACAGCACCCTTTACAAAACACTTTTGAAATGCATGTGTATTTTTGACACATTTGTATATATAGAGGCAGCTTCACAAAAACCGTAAACCATTATAAACCATCATAAAACATTGTTTAACAGCACAGCACCATACCTTGCCCTGCTCATATACCAGAACAGCCCAGCCATCACTATAGGGACACCTGGTCTTGTTTTAAGGTGAGTAATGATGAGACAATGTATAATACTTGAAACTATGCGTCGGCATTATATTTTATGCTATCATGTTTGCATTTTAAACCTTTTGCACCAAGCTTGGCAGCCAGCATGGTTAAAGTCTTGTTTGGGAAATGTAGCTTTTTGGTCACAAAACCCCCAAAGTTTTCCCTCTGTAAACACTAGGTAGGTGTGAGAAACTAGCAGGCACCTGCATACGGTCCTACTTGAAGCTGATTGGCTTTCACTTTACTGTGTCAGTTCAATTTCTCACTCGTTCAAAACTTTCAACTTGAGTGAACGTGTCTTTGCCTCAATTACCACCACCTAGAGGGAAAGTGCGTCCATGTTGTGCCCATCTTCGTCTCTTTCCACTATGACTTTGCATGCAGTTGCGCTGCCTCTACCTACATTTTTTTCACATTCAGTTTGAACGTAGGGTCTGACTGTAACCTAGCTGGTTAGGAAGGTTTCTCGTAACACATAAGGCTATCTAATTCTACCAGCCCAGCAAACTTTAACAAGCATGTCATTGTAGCATAGGGGACAGTCAGGAGGGTGCCATTGCTAGCAAAGTGAACAAATAAATTCACCACTTGTACTGATACTTTTAATGTAGCTAGTTTGACCCAAAACTGCCCAGTCCCCTCACATACAGTCCAGTCCACACCCTGCCTGAACAGCAGGTCCCGCAGGCCCCAGGCTGACCCATGTGTTGCTAATTTTCTCCTCAAAACTCAAGTTGTGCATTCACCACTGACTGCTGACACCACCTCAAATGCTTCAAAAATGTATAAGTCTTTCTGTTTGCCCATACTTGGCTATTGAAAAACCCTGACACACACTAAAGTAAAATCTCTCAGGGCCTCAGCCAAGGGTTAGTGTGACCAGATCTTGCCAACAAGGGTGCCCCCCCTCCTCTGGATCACAGTTGTTAGGAAACCTTTTCTTCTATAATGTTTGCTTGGCAATTTCTATGCAACATGAAAGTATCTATTTTTCCCTTCATTCATTCATGGGTTTATGTGCTGTACATTATATACATCAAACTTGGTTCTTGCCCAAAGGAACATTTTGACTTTTGAACAATGTGTTTTCCATAACTTCCATAATGAACTTCCTGAGGTGATGTGGGCATGGAAATGCAACCACAGGTGGTGGATATAGCAAGAGGCTGCTCTCATTGTTACAGAAAAGAGGCTAATTAAATTTTCATGCGGATAATCATGAGGTAATCCACTATTAGCTGCACATCTTTCTAAGGCAGTGGTTTCCTCACGGGATTGACATTATGCCCATGCAGCATTTATTTTGCTTAAATGCCTTTTAGAATTAATGGACTCTTCCATAAACACATCCACTGCCCCTTACACGCGACCACACAAACGCTGAACGCATCCATCAACAATAATCCCCTCAATGATCTCCATTTTATCTTTCCCCGCCCCTCCTCCTCACTCATGTTCCTACACAGGGCTTAATTACTGGTGTGAAGTAATTATTTCCTTTATTAGTGAAACGTAACATCTGTCTTTTTAAGTGTACCTATAAAATCCTTCCATGATTTCTGTCCCTTTAGGATAGGACTGGGCTGCTTGTTGCTCCCTGTGGACTCACTCCCTTCTACCTCTCCACCCCCTTTGTACAGCGTGAGCCACAGTGCACCGAACTCGATCACAATTTCTTTTAACAAGCAACAGGGAGCTCACTAGCTGACACACACACACAAGCAGTGAGAGCAATGCACTCAGGTGGTCTTAATAACTGAGACATTTACAATCCAAGGGAACGCAGAATAATATTCGTTGTCACACAGCAATACGCTTCAAATTGACATTAAAATAGTCTTACATGCACACTGTTGTATTTTTGGTAAAGCATGCATGAAATTCCAAAGCAAAATATTTCCAAATGCCTAGAGGAAGGAAAGGCTGGAGTGACTGGTGCATGGGAGCGTGGGAATAGGGGAAGGAGGGTGGAAGGAGTGAGATTCCTGAGGTCCTGGGGAAATTTTGTCCCCGTATTAATAGACTTTGGTCCCTTTGAAATTTTATTAGCCATAAAGTTGACGGCATGTTGTGCAATTTCTACAGTCCTACAGACCTTTCTTAAGTTTTTACATCTTTTTAAACAAACCAGCACTGTCTAGGTGTCCAAATAAGTCATCACCAAAGTGTATCTTTCCCCTGAATTCCCTCAACTGATGCGAGCAACTAAACAGGGAGAACAGGTGTCATCGTCAAACAGAGACCTCCATGGAATAAATAAATCTATAAAAACCACACATAGTCATCAACTTCCAGCAAACACTGGCTAGTGGGTTGAAGACAGTCCGACTTCTGCTGGTCTGTCCTTTTAGCGCTCTCCCTCTTAATTTTTATGGTTCCTGCACCTTCAGGAAATGACCCTTTTATAGGGTCAACACTATAAAAGACTTGTTTTTTTGTGGGAGTGGTTAGTGGATGGGTGTGTGTGTGTGTGTGTGTGTGTGGTGGGGGATAAGTGTTCAAGTTACTACCGGTTCGTCTTTGCTGCCAAAGAAAGAGACCCGATGAGGTTAATAGTCTCCTCTTCCAATATATCACATAGCTGTGAACTCTGTGACCCTTTTTGTCAATAGCAGAACTTTTCTCTGCAGTGTGTGTGTGTGTGTGTTTGTTTGTATTTGTCTGTCTAAGTGTCCGTATGTCTCTGCACGTGTGCAAATGTAGAAATTTGTACATTCATACTTATATGTGTGTACAGTTTTACTGACTCAAGAGTTGAGTAAGTGTGCACTTTAACTCTACGTGCCTAGTTTTAATGGGATTACATAACAATATCAGTGTGGTGCTGCCTTGACAAGACAACAGAAAAGTATATATGAAATAACTAAACTAAGCGATTAGGCAGTTGAGGTTTCAAGAATACTCAAATGGACATGAAGAAATGAGAGGCTCTACATTATTGTCCACTATTATGTCTTAACCTGAGTCAGGCCCATCCTTATTAATTCCATTAAAGGTATAGTTTTTCATTCCAAACAGTCTGCAATGATCTTCCACTTGTGTTTTGGACACATTGGCCTGTTCCTTAGTTGAAATAAAACTTAAAAATGGAGAAGAGGCTGGGAGGGTGGGTAAGCGAGTGCTGCTCTCTGCTGGATTGTCTGCTGCCAGGCAATCACAAAGTTGTTGTCCCAGTACAGAAAATAACTTACTCAAGACAAATACAATATTCTTTTCATGAACAACTTTACCTGAGTTCTTGTACAACCATTGTTAATAAAACCATAAGAACAGTGGTTGCTATGTGCTGTGTAGGGGTTTCACAGAATAGTCGACTAGTTGACTAGTCGACTATCAAAACCACTAGTCGACACTGTGCATCGTTGTAGACTAATCGTTCATCTGTGGTTTTAGCACGGTGCAGTAATAAAGCAGTGGCAAGAGGTAGGAAGAAACATGGCTGTACGTCCCAGTGCTCGACTATAATCAACAGTGTGAAATACTTTGCCACAGCAGATAAAACCGTCAGCTGCAATATATGCAAGGCTACCCTAAAGTGGCACAACAGTACCAGCAGTATGCATAACCATTTAAAGCCACACCCGCTTATGGCTAGCGCTAGCAGCGGCAACGTTAGCGAGGAGAAGCGCCAACAGAGTGAATGTCAATGTGTCAGTCACTATTAATGTTTATTTCAATAAACCAATTCATTCGTAAACTTTATACAATACTTTATACTGTGTTTATTGGCGAGATTGCTACAGTAGTTTCACAAGTTATAGCTGAAGTTGATCTTGTATTTCAAATTGTTTGAGCATGTAATCTTAGTGCATCATAGCTATTCAGACCTTTTGAGATGGCCTTATAACGACCAAAGGTGGACATAACTTAGGTGGTTGTTAATCGATCCATTTTCTACGTCATGCCATGCTAAATAAACAGAATTTAAGGTATTTAAAGAAGGAAAGACTCCCGCTATCGCTGCAAGAAAGCAGTCGCGTTGTTACTGCAGTCAAACAGTATCTCCAGCTCAGACAAACGTGCTGGGGATGTAGTCCAATCAGATCGCGGCTCATTTGTAAACAGCCTCTCGGAGCCAATCGAGGACTCTGCTATTTCACCTACCCCCAGGTTGGTCCCGCCTACATTAGTTAACCCTTTACTGGTTGCATTTGAGACCTTTTTGACGAGAATTGATCATTGTTATTGGGTGAAAAAAATCTGATGTATCTCCCGCGATTAATCGATTACTCGACTACTTTTTGGGAGTAGTTGATGACTACTAAAATGCAGCAGTCGTGAATGCCCTAGTGCTGTGGCAGAAGGTTTTGTTCAGAGTTTATCCAGTAATTGTCTAGCTACCATGTAACTCAATTTAATGGTTGACTTCTGGACATAAGAGGTTACATATCGTTATTGAGGTGTACAGAGAGAGAGAGACAGAGACAGAGAGACAGAGAAAAGGAAGGGGAGGTCATTGATGGGAGAGGAAGGTCTGGTCTAAATGCCAAGGACAGGTGACAAATGAGAGACTATTGGGGTCAAAACCTCACCCCACCTCAGGCAAGGCAAACTGTGCACCAAAACACACACACACAAAAACACACACACATAAATACACATGTGCAAACTCAAACGTTCAGCTCATGTGTAAAGACAGATAGATTTGTGTAAGAAAATCCAACAAATATGTCACACATAAACATATTAACACTCATTCACAATGCTGTCCCACAGACTGACCACAGAAAGCCATTAAACTGCTCTAAAATACTTTGTTTCATATGCATGAATAGAGAGCTGAATAGTTCACAACATGCTGTATGGAGGGAGACGTTTTAGTACATAAAGTGCCGCACTATGATATAAATAGCTCTACTTTTCCATGAAATTTCATAGTAATTAGAGACCAGGAAGCATGGACCCTCTCAACCCCCACTGCGGCACCCACGTACCTTGGGTGAATACTAAGAAGCAACGCTGGCACAGGTCCAGTTCAGTATGTACTGTGTGAACCCACATGGCCCATCAAAGGCAATGTGCACGACCGTGAAAGGGTGATTGGGTTCGAGGTGCGCAGGGAATAGTGTTTGAAGTCCTCCTTCTATCAGAGAGACAGAAAAGGCACTTTTAATCCTGTGGGATCACTAAGGCGCCACAGGCAAGAGAGATGCACTCATTCTTTCAACTCTTCCATGAGTACCAGAGAAA
>CABFOQ010002922.1:0-27871 GCA_900660455.1 Gephyroberyx darwinii | reverse complement strand
TGAAAAAAGCCCCCTATACCCTTGTTACAGATGGGTCAAATGACACTGGTATTTCCCAAACTATTTGAGATTTTTCTCCTCTGCAAAACATTTGCTTTGTGTATTTTTAAATATCTAACAACATGAACATCTGTATGATTCTAACTTGTCATTATAGGAGTGGCAAAGATGAACCCGCTTACTGTCCGGGTCTTCATGGGCAGCAAAGTTGTCCACCAGTTCTTGAATATGTGCACAACAACTGGGACGAGATGTGGGACAGCAAGTGAGATCTTCACCAAAATGAACACCGCCTTAGAGGAGCATGGCATCCCTTGGGAGAACTGCATTGGTCTCTCAGTCGACAATGCAGCTGTGAACGTTGGATCACGTAATTCCATTGCCTCTAGGGTCCTCCAGAAGCATCCCAACACCTATATTCATGGTTGTCCTTGTCATGTGGCACATAACACCGCCAAAGCTGCAGGAGTGGGATTTTATAAAGTGAGTTAAGGCCTGATTTATCTTTACATGTAACTTTTTATTTGAATCCTAATTACGTGCATTGACTGATTATGTTATGATTTGATTAATGCATTGCAGGTGTCCCATTTTGATTTGGAGGACATGGTAGTGGACATCGGTTACTGGTTCAAGGGTAGCACAAATCGGAAAGGATACCTGACAGGTATGCATGTTTGATACTATTAAGTGTAATATTGAAATGCTGAGCTGTAGAAAATATATGATATGGAATTAAATGTCTGGAACAGAGTTTTGTGAGCTCCATGAAGCGGAGTACATGGAGGTCCTCCTCCATGTCTCGGTTCGTTGGCTAAGCCTTGAACGTTGTGTGACCAGGATCCTGAGGCTTTATGAACCTCTGGCCAGCTACTTCAAATCTGCTGGTATGGTCATCATTTATCTATTTCATTATGCAGCAACTACATGGATTGTTAGTCACATACTTGTATTATTGATAACCTCTTGTTTTGTGTTATTTATTGATTGATTCAAGATGAAAATCAGGCCAGGTTCAAGAGGCTTGTGCAGACGTTCACTGACCCCATGACAGAAGTGTACCTGCTGTTCTTTCAAGCCACCGTACCAACTTTCACTACTTTCAACTTGCTTCTTCAAAGAGAGCGGTCATCAATATTTATGTTATATGATGAGGTGGGATTGGATTTTGCTGTTTTTCTATTCTGTGTTTCTTGCTGATATCTGCAGGGATCTTCTAAAACATGTTTCACCTACTATTTTGTAAATGTCTGTTATAGATGGTGAAATTTGTACGCAAGCTTTGTTCAAAGTTCATTGTTCCAGCAGCTCTGCAGGGCCTTGAGGAGCCTGGTGATATTGCCTTTAAAGAGAAGGCAAACCATTTACCAGGTTAGTGTTTGACTATTATTATGATCAAACACTGTGATATGTGATACATAACGTGATATTTAGCCTTGTACCTAGCATTTTGTCACTTCATGAGTAGAAACCTAGTAAGGTGTGTGGTAGTCCTTCCATTAACAGTGGGCTTCTGGTTGGATTTCTTGCCCTATGTGTCTAGCTGATATTGCAGCATCAGCATGTTAAACCATTTATGTTAACCTGGTATGCTGTATCTGTAACAGGAAGAAAGTTGAACATTGGGTTCACAACCAGGGCTAAACTCAACAGACTACTTGACGAGGGTGACATCACACCACAGCAGGTGGATTCATTCCATGAAGCTGTGTTATGTTTCCTGACAAGTGCTGTGGACTATGCACTAAAGAAGCTGCCACTGAAAGAGCCACTGCTCAAACATTCAACATTTGTAGATGTACGGCAGAGGGCTGAAAGTGACATCGGAGATGTCCTGTACTTTGTTGAAAGGTTAGTTTTTTTTCTCTAATTATTGTCTATCATCTTAGCTAAAATACCCTGCTTTTTATGATGATATATGTTCACTCCTAAACTGCACATGAGCTATTCTTATATGGCTTCTCCTCAAAGATGCGTATGAACTGCTGCTGGTTGATGACAATATACCTAAAACTTAACAACTTGTAACTCTACTTTCATAAATAGGTTTCCCCATCTCCTCCCATACCATGGTCCAGAGGAGCATGACCTTCTGGGTGAGGAGTTTCTAAGTTATCAGACCATGCCAATGATATCCCTGCAGGACGAAACTGAAATGGAAAGCTTCTGGGCTGAAATGGCAACCCGGAAACATAAGGTAAACAATTTATTTTTTGTCTTTCCTTTTGGCAGGTGTGGCTTGGCTATGTTGCTATAAAATTGTCGCATGCATATATTGTCATGCATTTTGCAAATTTTGCATGTTTTTATCTGAACTGTGTTAATGGATCAACCTACAGTATACTTACAGTATTAATCAATAAAAAATCAAGGTATGTTTTTCCATTGTGTTCTTGATGCATTTTCCATAGGTGACAGGAGCCAACGAATTTGAGAGGCTTGCTGCCGTCGCCAAGCTGGTCCTGGTGTTGCCCCATTCCAACGCAGACGCTGAGAGGGTATTTTCAGTTGTGGGACTGAACAAAACCAAGACCAGAAACAGCCTAGCATTGGATGGCACCCTGTCCTCAATAATGACCATAAAGATGGCCGACCTGGAGCCCTGTTTCAAATGGGAGCCCCCCTCAGATGTCATCAAGGCCTCCAAGAAGGCCACAGGCCAGTATAACCGTGCCCACAGATCATAGACAAGGACTTTATCCAGCTTCTGATCTGCATCTGATACTGATAACCTCATTTTTAGTTATTTTTGTAATGCGTTCATCTGTTTTATTGCTTGAAAAAGTTGTACTGTTTAAGCACTTTAAGCACTTTATTTGTTGCACTTTATTTGTTTCTAATGGACCATGTGGTGGGAGGCTTTGAATGAAGAATAATTTATCTCCCTAACTAATCTTGTCGTTTTTGGCTGAACATAAATCATTAAGTGCTCTTAAGAATACAATTATTCACAACATAGGTTAGGTTTCAGTTCAGAATTAGTTTAATACCATTGTTGTAATCAAAATATCAATCAACCTACCTAGGTCAAATCTTAAACACTGGTCTATGAATAAGGCTATATTGTGGCACATAGGCAGTCATTTAGGCACAACAATAGTTTTCTGGTTGAATGTTCAACTCCAGACTAGGCCCTACAAGTCATGATGCCAAACATGAATCAGAATAAGTTCAGGTATTGCACATCTTTAGCAGACCACCCAAAAATCCACTAGAATGCAGGAAATCACATCTACTTAATCCAAAATTTCCTGGGGGTGGACCTTCAGCTATGTCTTTGCTTCACAGAATGTAACCAATATTGTCCATCTCCAGTAAGCCGCCCCTATCAACGGCTTTGGGCCTCCCCACAAACCACCAAAATGCAGGGTACAACATGGGTTCAACATCAAATTAATTCAAATTCTCTGATATCTGAGCCACCAACTTGTGTGGCTACGTGCGCGGCTAAATTTTGGTTACCCCTGACAAAATCTCACTCCAAGGTTTTTTGAAAAGTTGGCAGCTCTGACACAAGTACAAGACACTTGCACTGATGCTTTTGGTCATGCTGACCATTATACTAAAGTAGTCCTCCAAAGTGGAGGGGAGTTCAAATTCTATACATATTTTGCTTTGTTGTAGCCTATAAGGAAGAACAAACACAGCAAGTTGACTATAATATAGCCATGGTACACTGTTTCCATGGGAAAAATAAGCAGTCTAAAACCGGCCCTGGGGTGACATATGAGATCTTATGTCGTCAATCTTGCCCACAAAGAATTTCAAAACATTTTCACAGGTAGCAGAGGACACGTCAAAGCTGATGCAAACAGAGGGATTGAGTACAGAGATAATTTTGCTAAACAGGACTTTGGGTCTGTGACAGGTTTTGGAAATTATGTCAGAGAAATACCTTGCTCTCCCTGTTTTAACAGCTTCCTGAAGTTTAGCCAGGCAGTCTCTCAATATGTCATAGGTAGTTGAAGCTTATCTTTTTTCCATTTCCACTCTGCTTTCCTGCAATCCTGCCTCAGAGCTCAGGGGCAGGGCAAGTCCCATTGGGCTTCAACCAGCCCCCACAGCGTCACTCCAACTATCCGGACACTGTCATTTCCAAAGAGCCTCAGCAGTTCAGCATCTTCTGTTATTGCAGAAAGACCTTTGCTATCAGTATAATTTGTCAAATGGATCTATTTATAGGCCTGCTGTGCAATACACAACCACCTTGAAAGATCTGTTTCACTGCCATTCCAGAGCTTGCAAGCATCGTCCATCAATGATGTGTGACACCCATCGGCAAAGTTTGAGGGCATTGTGATGTTAATGATACTGTATTTAAAATTATATGAAAACATTTTATCATAGAGAACAATTTTTATTTACTGCATTAAGGAAATTACCATGGTGTGAATTTGCAGTGTAAACCCAGGTGCAAGCTTGGAGGGTTGCATTCTATATGACTGGTGGGCTGGCTATCAGCTCCAGATTAACTCCACTGAGGAAACAAAAGTGGAGTGGGAGGATTACCCCAGCTCAGCTCAGCCAAGCCCAGCCCAACAATACAAGCATGATACAAATAATATAGGCAATGGAAGACAAGCTATGCAAACTGTTTACTCAGCTTTTACCTGCGTGGATTGTTTGCATCTATTGTGTCATGATGTCTGAATATAACTTTGGGATACTTTTAAAAAGACCCAGTTTGGATTTTTTTGGAGTATGCAAATTAAGTGTATATTGGCAGCCATTTTCAAAGCCTAGTTTCTGCTGACAGACGATCTCTTTGCAACGTTTATATTTTGCCGTGACTTACAATGCAATTCCAATTATCTTCAACACAATAAAAATGTAATCAATTTTTAGTTGTCATATACCGCCAGTCCTTTTATCAATAACTCCATGTCCATGTGAGAGTGAAGTCTTCAATCCAATAATGAAAACATAAGCAAAGCCACTATGGGGGTGACAGTCAGCCCCTTACTGTCTCCCCAGCTCAACAGCTTAACTTGTACATAGTGATTTTGGTCTCACTGTTTGTGAAAGATGTGATTAAAAAAAAAAAGAGTGACATTAGGAGGAAAGACTGCAAATTTAACTATGACCATAAACTATGACCCTTCCTCAGTAAGTTGCCATCTACTGTGGGCACATGCAGAGAGCTGGAGCAATAACTGGTTTTGTATCTATTGCCCAAGGTGTTCTCTCAGCTGTGCCCTATCAGTGACAGGCATTCATCAGAGCTGATTTGTGCAGTCAGTGAGTGGCAGGCAACCCAAAACTCTCTGGGTTACACAAACATGCATGCAATTCTCATACACTCACATGCATAAGCACACCCACACACACCCACACACACAGAGCTCAAGTGCTTTTTTGCCTCAAGCCATCTTTATGGACCACAGCCAGCACTGAATTACTTGTAGCCAGAGCCGTAGATTGCAGTTCTCAAAGCCCTCAAGGATGCTGCTGCAGCAACTACACTTGCTATTCGCTGACAAGAAGCCAACCGCCTCTGCAGAACCAGCCTCATTCCATTCTTTTTTCTAGAATTGAGAAAGGCATCTGACCTCCACTCACCTTAAGGGGAGTTGACCCACAGTGGCAATTTGTCAGATCTCCCAATAATAAAATATTCTCGACAGTGTCTCCTTGACTGTGCTCAAAAAGGGACACAGTAGCTAGTTGGTTCTTGTGTAGGCTATATCTTCTGTTGCACACAATATCAGTGATGTAACCCTGTAGTCACTGGGTGTTTCAGGTCTGTCAACATCAGTCACAGCTTGTGTCCAAGTAATATGTGTAATCAATGGTCTACACATCTTGATCTAGAATTGTTATGGGTTTATCTTTTATAAAAACATGACAAAGCCAAACTGAAAGTAAATGGTGAAATGAGCCAAAGGAAAGAGAAGCAGGGGATGAAATGAAGAGTGAAAAAGAAGGTGCAGGAGAGGATGCAGCTGTCATCAAGATCAAAGTTTCAGCAAATACAAACTGTTCCTCTCTTTACCAGAGAAATATGACAACCTGTACAATCAACCCACTGGTAAAAGGACATAGCTAGTCTTGCATGATGCTACAGTCAACAGTATAGTTTTCTAGACCATTTTACAGCCAGTAAGAGCATAAACATCGCCAATTTAACAAATCAAGTGATGTACCGTCATCATTCATTCTTGGTTAAAGGAAAATTCCACCTGCTCTGTCTATTGCTACTTCAGTTAGTGATTTCCTACATTTCCCAGAATGCCTTTTCACAACCCCCAGAGAACGGGTGTGAACTTGTTGCTGCCACATTTATGTCATGTCAGACAAAGTCTCAGTCGATTCTGCAGAAGCGTACTGGTGTGAATATAACTTAATTATTATTTTTATTAACTTGGACTGTGGTGCAGATTCACGGCTACCATGTTTGACACCCCATTATTCCGTTATTTGTATCATCAAGGGGGAGATATCGGAGCCTTCCAAAAGTTCCCGTATTTCCAATTCGGAATCACCACTAGGACGTTGACATGAAGGTTTTTTCCCAGACTGAAGCTCGTAAAAAAAGAGCCGCACCCATTTTGCAAAATACAACATCGCTTGTCAATGAGCTGCATTGTGGACTATTGAGGCTTCTGGTGTCTCTTCATCTTGTAGGATGGATTCCTCCCTGTATGTTTGTTAAACGTTGGAGCAAAATGGTGAGTCTAGAAAGAAGCCCTTGCTCTTTGAGTCTGCATGAGTGACACCGAAACCTGATGTTTACTATTGATGATTTAGATCATTGAAAAATGTTACTCCTATTAAACTCCATTGGAGCTGCGCTGGAAATATCGCCATGACATCACGTCATCCATGTTGTTTGTCCCGTTAATCCAAGAATAAGAGAAAAAATTTAAAACTGTTTTAATGCATGATCCTTGCCATTCAACAAATTGTCTTTGGTAGTGTGGGCACTCCCTGTTTGGCTGGAGCCTCCCAGATTTCAATACCTCTGGCCTTAGAAAAAAGCAGCTTCCTGGTTCGCAGCTCCCTCTCACACATCGCCCCCGTCAGATGGAATCAATGTCAAACTGGCCAGTGTTTCTGCACAGCTGATGGTGTGTAAACTGGAGGGCTCAAGTGCCAGGGTGCAACATCTCCACAGCTGGTGAACTGCAGACTGAACTGAGGCACGTCATGTTCTCCAATCCCTAAATGAAGACAAATGAAGCCTCACTAAAAAAAGAGGAAGGCCCTTTGTCATTCTGTTGCCAGGTTAGAGGACTTGAATGCAAGCACACAGCCTGCAAGAGATAACAATTCTCATTTAGAGCAATTAACGCCTATCTTCCATTTGCATTTATACTGCACTCCATCCCTGTGGCGCACCTCACACCACGTGGAGAATATTATATCATGCACTACGTTTTAACTTTGAAGACCGAGATGCACTCTGGCATTAGGCATATGCATCAGAGGACCTCACAATAAGAGGGGGAAGACTTCAGATTAGCAAGGTCATGCTAGAGGACAAGGCATGGGGGAGCATTCTGAAAAAAGCAGTAGGAGTGCAGCAGGAATAGAGACTGTCTGCAAAGACAGGGAACTAGTTGGAGAGGGCGAAGGAAGCATCCCTGGGGGCCAGCAGGGAACATTAAGCGAGTTGAAATGGGCTGCTCTCTCCCTTTTCTCATTCCTCCTCCTCTCCCTTCCACATCTCCCTCCCTTCTTTCTCATCCATATGGCAGATTCCACCTCTCCCCCTCCCCCGCCCTTGTCCACTCACTCTACTGAAATGGTCTCCCATGCACACACCCACGCTCGGCTCACAGAAGAGTCCTGAATCTGTCTTGTTTACGGTTCGATTAAGGCCGACCGCCCTCCAGGACGAGCCTCTTCCTCATCCTCCTCCTCTCAGCTCTCCGCCCAGATGTTGCTCAGATAATTAGGGAGAAACCTGTTTTGTCCACTGGGGTCATAATAACATCTGTGCTGAATGCAGAGGCAGCGAAAAGCTGCAGCGCAGCACTGGTCTCAGAGGAGGAGAGGAAGGATAAAGCCAGACATGCACTTATGACCTGTGGCAAAACACAGAACACGCAAAAGCATTTTTAAGAGTCGGATACACACAAATGATGACACACAAGTGCACTTGACTAGCTGAATCCCTGTGCAATGCGGAGGTTAGAGGAGCAGGAAGACTCAAAAAGGTGTCTGCTCTGCAGTGAGTACACACACACATACCTCCACCTCTACAGAACAAGGTAATAAAGTGTGTGCCAATGATTGAACAGAGCCCCTGGGAGGCACGGCACAGCACAGCACAGCACTATCCCTGCTCCAGAGGTGAGTAATAGGACTGCTACGTCTTCCTTCCCCAAACCAACAGTTCTGCCTGCCTGCTGCCGCATTCCACTGGAGTCTGCAACAGAATCGCACTCTGCTCCATTCTGCAGCAAATTGTTAGGGAGCTGAGCTCTTGTGCGGGATAAACATAGACTACCTCCTTCGCATCAGCTTGTGAATAGAGTAGCCAGACTAAATGTGACATGCTTGTGATGATTATCGGCTTGGCTGCTGGGCCTTAAGGGTGAGGGTGGGGTGGGGGGGTGCAAATTCATGATCTAAGGATTGATTTCATAAGCATGTTACAGATCTGATTGGAAAGATAACCCTTATCTTTCACGCGAGTGTACGATTTACACACTCGTCAGACGAACAGTGAAAGTGTCCCTCCTTCCATCACCTTGTCTATGCTCACCTAAAGCATAGTAGTGTTTAGCTTCCCTCATCAGAGGCAACAAATGCACGGGAGAAAATTCATTTCCCACTCGATGTAGGATTACGTGACTGATTACGTGAATATATAGACTCCGCTAGCAGCTGGGGTAATGCCATTTCACGGATGGTAACATCCCAAGTTCAATATTGGAGAAAAAAAAAAAAGTTAACAATTACCTTTGTTTCTCAGGGGTTTTTTTAGGTCAGACTGCCCTTGTCTGTCTAGCAGGTGAAGTCTGTCTCACACAAGCGGATGAGGAAACAAGGCGTGTAATGAGGTGTGTTTAGAAGCAACAGCTGAGTGAGACTGGTCTCTGGTTTGACAGGGAACATAACGTGATGCGTTAAGAGATCCAATTTCATACTTTATTTTGTGGCGGCCGTGCCGATATTGTGGCACCATAAATGAGCCTATGTATGGGAAACACTTAACAGTCCCTCTGTTTTTACACAATAGAGTGACAAAACAAAAAAGAAAGAGCATGAAGCTAAACTCAAATTCAAAATGTGTCAGTACCAGTCCTGTGTCCTGCCTTGTTTAGTGCGGTTCAGTCAAACCCTGGAGTGTTTAACTCTTTGGTTCGGTTTGTTTGGGCAGGTGAGAACAATACATTCAAACTCTGGTACGCACCAGATAACCGCAGCGAGTTCGCTTGAAAATGCTGGTCCTCTGAGAATGTACTCTGGACTAACTATAGGACCCATATATCGCGCAGTGGTATTAGGAGACGGACGTTGAGTCGTGGGCTAACGTGGAGTCATGAAGAGGTGTAATGACTCCCCAATACGTGGGCAGAGGAGGAATTTCCAAGATCCTGGGGAAGGGATTTCGAACACTGGAGCAATTTCGTCATGCATTCATCACTGGTAAGAACGCCCAAAAAAATGGAAATCAAGGCGGAAATCATGGTTAAATCCCACATGATTCTGAAATCTCAAACCTCGGGGGCAAGTCTCTGTCCAATAGCATTATGCATGAGTCAGCATGGCCTTTTAATTACATATTTTTAGCTCGCTTGTAATTGGGCGGTGTGAACTCTAACGATCCAAGTACAAAAGTGCAACCAAGTTAACTTTCCCACGATAGTTTAGACCAAAGAAAATGAACTAGAGGTGTGATCGCGGCCTAAGTGTTGAAGAAAAAGAAGCCATCTGCCTGGCTAATCCCAAACAAACCACTGAGTGTTACTGAAAGTGCAGCTCCCAGACAGCCAAATTCCCATTACTGTTACACTGCCATTTAAAGGCAGTGCTACCCTCTTGTTCCTGTGTGTGTGTTCATGTGTGTACGTCATTGGTGAGACCTCTCTGACACCACTCCCCACTGCCCTTGTCTCTGTTCGATCCTGTCTATCCAAGCCTTCAGTTTGGGTTAGGGTATGGCTCAAGAATTTCACCCAATTAAGAGATAATCACCCAATGAGTGTATTTTGTCTGCCGTCCTAACTGTTTTGGGTAAAATATCATATGATCTATCTTTAAATTTATGTAATCTAATCTAATAGCTGTGAAATAAAATACTGAACCTATTTTGAAATTTAAAACAGCACAATTACTTTGGTTTTGGTTTGATAATGAAATTCAATGACAAATCCTTTCATCCCTTAAAACCAACAGAGAAAAAAAACTTCTGGAAAATATGCACTTATTCAATATCAGTATTTGAATTATGTCGGTCTGTATGTGTATTCAGTGTTTGACAAAAGTCCTGAACCTCTAATTGTCACTCCCTTTCCTCAATGGAGCAGCACCAGATTTAGTCTCCTAACAATAATAATGCATAATGATGTGATCCTTTATTGTCCCCTGAAGGGAAATGCTCCTCTGTAGGAAGCGGCGCCCCTGGAGCTGCTAGACATTTCAGTGTCTTGCTTAAGGACCAGAGCAGAGCAGATGCTTGCTGCCAGGCTTTGCAGCAGGTCCTCGGGTTAAAGGACAGCCTCTCTGACCACTAGGCCACCCTGCTGGCCTCTAAATGACATCACAGATTTGATGATTGGCTCTGGTTTCCAGCCTTTGGGAGAGAGTTGTTTATGTTCAAATATATGGGTTTACTCTCTTGGATCTCTTAGAAAGAAAAGCGCAATCACACAGAAATGATCAAATACTGAAATTCAAGCTGTTGGTGGAAAGCTATGAGCTTCTTAATGTTAAAAAAAAGCCCTAATGGAAAGTTCAGCGCCACACATTGCACATTTGAAAAGTGTGAGATTTGGGAGAGGTGCTAAACACTAACACCTGCCTTCAGTGCAGCAAGAACATCTTAAATTAGAGACAGCTTTCATTGGCACTTGGTCTGAGTGAGTGTGTTGAGAGAAAAGTTCTTGGCCCTGGTAATAATAATAATAGGAGGTGTGTGGTGCGCGTGTGTGTTTCCACTGAGAGATGTCTCATAGGCATAAAAGTGGTTGAGAAACAGAGACAGCAGAAAGGACCCCAAATGACACTACATGAGCTCCTAACATAAACATAAGGTAATAAAATAAAATAAATAATAATAAAATAATTCCAATGCTTACTGGGCTATTTCTAGTGATTATCAGCTTGTCTGAAGAAGTACCATACATGCCTACCATGTATACAGGACTAATGGAGGAGCGGGGTATCAATAAGCCAGATGTGACTGAAAACAAACTGTCCTTTGATACTACTACTGGCACTTGACCTTTCTGCCATCACAACTCACCTAAAAGCACAGTCATTCTGACCTCTGACCTCTGTGAGTGTCACAGCCAAATTAATCTGTCCCATTAATTTTTTCCCCCCATAATTTCTGACCTAAATACACTGCATGACCAGGCCACCCTGGGAGTTTTACTCTTTACCTTTTTGAAGATTTTACTTTTTCAAGAATGGATATGAATTCAGTGTCATGCAAGATTTCCATAGTTTACTGTTGCCATATAGTAAGAAATAAAAACTGCAATATTAAAAACTGCCATGCATCGAGAATCAGAACCATATCGTATCAAGTTCAAATTGAAAACTATTTAATCAACGGTTCTTGCCGATTGCCTACAAGACATAACCCTTTAACATAACATAACCAAGACATAACTCAGCAGAACAGTCAAATGGCGGTGAATACATAAGGGTGAACATTTTTATTATATTAGATGAATAATGTAGGTATTTGAGGTTGTAGAGTTCTGTGTTGGTCAAGCAAAATCTATACTACACTGAACAAAAAAGGCCATGGCAACCAACCATAACAGCGGACACATAATGACATTAGAGTGCAGGAAAACTCAGGCAAAATTGAGATAACCTAGAAAAACAAAGCCACCTCTCTCACAAAGACACATGCATACTGCGGGGTTGTGCACAGAAGACCTGCAGAGGATAAAATAAAGGCAGGAGTGGAGTATGGGTTCACACTGACAAACACACGAAACAAGCCAGACAAAAACAGTCAAGAGGGCGTGTGCTTTGGTGCTTTAAATAGCTTAAAGAGTTTAGCTCCATGCAAAGAGAAGGACAAAAGAGGGAAAGAGTCATCTGGTGTGAATAATAGGAACCAGCTATCCATCGACACGACATCCCTCCCTCTTCACTTAGATGGCCAAAAGTATGTGGACACCCCTTCCAATGTATATAATGGAATAATGGTCTGGGGCTATTTTTCATGGTTCGCTGCACAAAGCGAGGTCCATACAGGAATGGTTTCTGTGGAGAACGGTGTGGAAGACCTTGACTGGCCTGCACACAGTCCCGACCTCAACCCCATCCAACACCTTTGAATTAGAACGTCAACTGCGAGCCAGACCTCATCGCCCAACATCAGTACCAGACCTCACAAACGCTCTTGTGGCTGAATGGAGCAAATCCCTGCAGCAATGTTCCAACATCTAGTGGAAAGCCTTCCCAGAAGAGTGGAGGCTGTTATAGCAGCAAAGGGAGGACCAACTCCATATTAATGCCCGTGATTTTGGAATGGGATGTTTGACAAGCAGGTGTCCACATACTTCTGGCCATGTGGTGTATATTTTATCCCTTCATTCATTCATCATCATCATCTCACAGCCCACTTAGAGAGTAAATCCTCTCATTGTGACTTGATCCCGATTAAACAAGAAAGCAACTGTAACCATAACATTAGTTAATGGCGTCCACCATTTAAAAAGACCTGATTATTCAGCCACCTGTCCTGTTTATCTGCCTGTCTGAATGAATGTAATGTATGCACACATGGGGCCAGATGACCATGCTTAACCTATGCATTTAGTAATCTTTACGTAATCTGGTTCTTTGATTGTGGGATTTGTGTTTTTTTATTTATTTTTTTTATTTTTTGCTGGGGTTTGAGCAGCTTCACTTGGTATAAAAACAAAAATCTCTCAAGAAAAAAAGATCTGATTATGCATGATTAGGTGGCCATGCTCAACCTATGCATTAGGTAATCTTTACGTAATCTGGTTCTTTGATTGTGAGATTTGTATTTATTAATTAATTTTCATTTTTATTTGATTTTTTGCTGGGGTTGTGTGTTAATAGCTTGAGTGCACATTTGCCTCTCAAACTGGACACATTAAGGAACAAAACTTCATATTTTGTTCTGATGACCTTATTGTGCAGAGCAATAGACATGCAACTTCAGGCATGTAAAGACAGAAAACACTGACAAAATTCCATTGTGACGCAAGTAGTTTTTCCATGGCACTGAAAAAAACAACCTCATGTTACGTGTTGCCATTGCTAGCGACATGCTAAAAAAAACGCAGGCATTTAAACCACTTCTGTTCATTTTCCTCTGAATTACAGCGTGAATGTACAACATCAGAGCACTGTCATGACCAGCCGAGCCAGATCCCACTTGTCTGGCGCAGTGTTACAGTCATTTGTCATTGATAAGTTACTGCCAATCGTGTCCAATTAAACAGAGCACTTTCTCAAGAAATTCCAAAGACTGAGCATTTCTAAGCATTTCTTTTGATGACTCGTCTCTAAGACATGCTGAGCTGCGCCTTCCCTGCATCACTACAGTGGTTCCCGTACTACCAAGCACGTAGACTGCTGCAGGGTAGAACAAATCCTGACCTGTTTTATAGAAACAAAAAGGCATCAAATTAAAATGTTCCCAATGAGTGAGCAGAGTACACACACACACCCCCACGGACCAGCATGCAACTGCCACATTTTCCTCCCAGCGCCCCCCTCCCCATTCTTCTGAACAGCATCTCTTTATCAATTCCACACACCTCAACCACTGATCAGACACTACCAGCTAAATTGCTTTTCATAATAGAAAAAAGACTGAGATTATTTATATGCCAAAGTGTGGCAAATAAGTTAGTAGAATTGACAAACTTACCAGCCACAACAAAAATTGACCAACACTTGCACCTGACCACTGTCAAGTGTATCTTCATTCACAAAGGCCCAGTGTGTTTGCTATTGTCTCTGGGATCGATGACTGTGCATACACACCACCGGCAACATGGTTGCTAGGTCACCCTGC
Source organism: Gephyroberyx darwinii (assembly GCA_900660455.1). Classification (NCBI taxonomy): domain Eukaryota; kingdom Metazoa; phylum Chordata; class Actinopteri; order Trachichthyiformes; family Trachichthyidae; genus Gephyroberyx; species Gephyroberyx darwinii. The sequence goes on along the minus strand of CABFOQ010002922.1, from coordinate 13,683 downwards.
TCCAATACTTTGTGGTTGGTCCAAAGATAACATTATCTAATTGCAGGTCATAGAAAAAATATAGATACGTTTACAAATATCCATGTCCACTGCATGATCATTTTCATTTTCATTTCATTTTCATTTTATCACTAGTTACAAGAGTGGTACAAGGATAGGGTAAAGGCTTGTTACTTTCTCACTTCAAAACAATAATGCTATATGCAATAAGCTCCATCACTAAATTATCTTCGCTCGGTGCAGAACAAGCTAGGTGCTGTTCTTTCACAGAGGGCATTTAGCCAAAAGGTATTGTGGTTAATTGAGGAAGTCTATCTCACCCTGCTGAGGCACGACCTCTTCAACCTGAGCCACTCCAGCAGGGACACAAATAGCCTCCTGGCTAAATCAGAGCATCATTAACCCTTTCAAAACAGGAGCGCTGAGGTGAATCATGCAGGACATAGCACTAAAAGGCACTCTGTTTTTTTTTTGTCTTGCTCTTCCTTTTCCTTCTATATATAGCCATATCACTGGGGGCTAGAAGCAGAGCTCCATGGCATATGGAGGAGGGGGAGAAGGAAAAGGACGAGGGAGAGCAGGAAGCAAAGGAGGAAGAAGAAAAGGAGTACTTCCTTGTGTGAGTCATGAGGCTCACCTGTGCACATGGGAGGTGTGCAGACTCAAGGTGTCCTCGGAATAAAGTTGACCCTCCTGTTATGGTATCCAACAGCATTTTATAATGGCTGTTCCTATCCTTAAATATTGAGATTTCTGGAAAACGAAATCTGCTTCCATCTCTAGAAGTATGGCAAATATGAAAAAAAAAGAAATATGACAAAATAAAGGCTTTAAAGGCTAAGGTTGAAGATTGCAATAAGCCCATTCCATTGACTCATTCAACTAAATCCTCTCTTTAGACATTTAAAAGTTTACATAACAGTTTATTGTTCATGGGCAGAGGATTTATTGTCTAACTGTACGTACAGCAAAAGCGCAAAGGCCGGGGAGCAGAGTAGAGCTTATGAAACATGAAAAGCATGTTTTCACAGCTACTCTGGCCTGCATTATTGATGGGCTTAGCCTAATCCATTGCGGATCTATGTACCGCCGCGTCATCGCACGATCCGTGTTATTAGGGATGATACGCACACAGTGAACCGCTGTGACGTGACCCATTGTGAGTGTGTGTTCTTTTGCGCTTGGAACAGCGCGTAGCAGCTACGCTACAGCCGTGCCCTGGGGCAATGTGGCTTTTTTCTCTCCAAGTCTGTTGGAGATCCAACTGAAAGCTCCTGTAAAAAGGCAATGACAGTTAAGACTTAACTCTCAAGTACGATTTCACTTCAGGGAAATAAAAGAGAGCAGGGGTACCCACCAAGAGCTTCTAGAGGTATATCCTGCATGCGTGCTTTCCGAGCCTTCTATTTGAACTTCTGGGGGGGAAATGGAACGCTTGAATGCAAAATGCTTTCAGAAAAGGGAGAGGGGTCGGCCCAGCGCATGCTATGTGGTGTGAAATACAAAATGGTTGTCTCAAATCATATTTTTGTGATCTTTGTTTATTTCAAATCATGTTTACTTTCCAAAAATACTACTTACTTCCAGTATTTTGACAGTTGAGATGTGTTTCAAGTCATTATGTATATATATTATTTATGTGTCAGAGACAACCATGCACCAGATGAGGTGAGGAGAGGAGATGGGGAAGAGAAAAGACGGGAGATTCAATGGGAAAAATAAGGCCACCATAATCAGAGCTCATTAGACATCTCTGTTGGACTATATTAAGCATGTTTTCTGACATTTTTCTTGTGTCCTTGATGATGTCAGCTAAAAACCACTAAATCTGTGTCACTTCCTGGACGTTCACATCAGCGCTGGCCCATATGCAACACTCTTATGTAAAGCATGTTATCCATATAAGGCCCTGTGTCCACCAGGCGCCTACTTTTGCACTTGCAGCGCTACACAGATCCTAGTGGGAAGCGCTGCTCTTTTTTCCTAAGTGACAACTGAAAAAATCTTTGATGCCTGGCACTCCTCTACTAAAAGTTTACTTCTAGTGGTAAAAACTATAAGTGGAGAAAATAAAAAAGCTCTCAGCACCATCTGGAATGCGCAATAGTGTGCCATTTACATTGAAAATATTGGGGGGAAAAAATCAAGTGCAATGAAGTGAAAAAGATGGTCCCAATGGACATGCAGTGTACAGGGTGTACAGGGTACAGGGTTTTCCCTCATGTGATGAAAGGGTCCGTAGGAAAAGAAAATAGGGTGTTTCCAGTGTTGCCAACTGACAGGAAGGAAACCAAGGTTGTCATATAAATATATTAAACCAGTAACAAAGTCGGGCTCAAGCTTGTTCGGGCTGAGCATCATTATTAAAGCCCAAACTTAAAAATTAGGAAACGTGCCCTAGACCAAGGGATTTACCCCCCACCTGCTGTCCAGTTATGAAGTGTATGGAAGAAGAAGCGTTGCATTGCTGAAAAAGAATATGCATGTCGCACATTTCCTCAATAAATAAAGGTTAAGGGACATAAATAAACATTCAGACATATCTACAATCCAAATCCTTTTCATCTTGCATGGTATTGCATAACACAGAACACTGAATATGCTGATACACCATAGTTCATTTAGCTGCAATATTTCATGCAAATCACCCCAGAACAGTGAATTCTTGTGTTTTCCCACTCCCTGCAAGGTGCAAGAGGAGATAAATAACACCTCCAAAAATAGACCTTTACATGCTGCTTCAGACAGCATACAGTACTAGACTCCAGAATGGCAAATGGATAACATGACAGAGCCAAACAAGCATGGGCGCGCACACAGGATACAGTCTCGCATGGTTTTCAACCCAGCAAGAACAATACCTACTAATCAGAGTGACTGAAGCGTTCACTCTCTCTACAATTACAGTTCCATACACTCCTTGCTGCTAGAGTAGTACATTTCAAACTACAATATGGCTGGTCCATTCAGTTTTGCATTGGAAGACTCAAATTTAGCAAAATGTTAAACATGCAACAACAAAAAATCTTCATCACATACTTACTCAAAGAATGAAAACTTACTAGTTTACGTCCAATAATAATCTCTATGCTGGTTTGCATAGGGTTCCTGCTGGAAGGCTAATGTACATGTAGTCGTGTGCATAGTCCTGTGCTGAGCCCGTGAGTGGTTTGGTCAACTATGACAGTGGCATGGTTCTGGTGGTGGAGTGGAGGCCCTGCCCTCCATGGTGCTAACGTGTGTATGCTGATTGTAATGATTTCGTCTCCAATGGATGTTAACTCGTGCCACCCGCGTACTCACACACAACTAACGCGATTATTATTTCTTGCAGGGTTCTTCATTTGCTCCAAATAAAAGAGTAACTCGTTATGCAGCTGTGAGCAGCTCGCCATCTCAATGTACTCGGCATGAATAATGGCCGCAACGGCTGCGGCTTCCCGCTCACTACAATTTGGTGACAGGGGTGATGGGGCGGCACTGATGTGGCCCCCCTCAGGAGAGGGCAGAATGTCTCAGTCAAGCAAGCCAGGGTCATGCTGTTTTTGTTTTTTTCTACAAACTCCTAAATCTCACTACCACGCCGTCCTCCAAAAATGACCTCACTCAAAAACGTGCTCATCCCTGGGCTGGGCAATTTGACTCATATTCTGATATCATTCAGTGAAAACTCAAGAGATTCCTTCTGCAGAATGACAGTGGTTGTTGTCGTGGTTTGGTATGGCCCAACGGTTACAGTATGGCACTAACAAAGGCAAGGTAAGGAGTCACCCATGCTACGAATGTATGCACAAGACTGTACTGAAAGCATTGGCAATGTCATATGTAATTTTTTTTTGTCTGAAACGGTACCTGCAGTTATCACCGTGTGCCTTAAGAATGCTGGATGATTCACTGTTTTGTGTGACCATTTGGCCTTGCTCTCTTGTTATGAATTCCCTGCCACTACCTCTGCGGGAGATATGAAAAAACAACACCACCTGCAGCATTTGTATCCCGCCAACTCTTGAACAAATGAAACCCATCCTCCCCATGAGGTAACATAATTATATTTCTATAGCTCTGGCTCCCCTCGCTGCATGCTGATAAAAGTGGACACATTTGCCTCGTCATCCATCTTGGCCCCTTTTTTTTATCTTCTCTGTGTTGAAGAGTGTAAACTTCAGCCAGAACAGCAGTGCAAGCTACTCTACTATCGCTGGTCTCCAGGAACAGGCAAAGTAGTAGACACAACACATAGAAAGTTCCTCAGTTTCTCACGATCAAGCTTCAGACAGGGGCCAGGTGATTCATTTTGCTCATTCTTTTGACTTCTAAATGAATAGATTTCCTTTATTCTTCCTTAAACGGGTTTATCTTCATTAAAAAGCAGGACTTATTACCAGTTATAACGTGTTTAACAAGACATACATACATCAAAGCTATGAAGGGAGTGCACACAGCCTTTGAGACAGCTGAGCAAACCAGGAGACACTGCCTGCTTTGTTCAAACCATCATTACATCTGTGCAATACACCATAGATAAATGTATGCACTTGACCCCTTACTTAGGTTCCAATACTGATGCATTGTACTTCATGTAAGTGACAGTCAGGTAAAACCGCCACAACATGCATCACTGTATCTGTGTGTTGTGTATACATATATAGGTGCATGACTTTTATAGTCTTACATAAGCAAGCATGATCTAGACCCTTTGAGGGTCAGTTTTGCTGAACAAAAACAGGCTCTGACAAATCAACAATGTGCTCAATAGCCTATCAATAGCCTATAGCAAGCATTGTCGTTTCATGTATCCTTTACAGATTACTGGGAACCCATTTAGAAATCAGAGTAAACAAAAATCAATTACATTTCCAATTTGGACAGGGCGGGGAGCAACAGCATTCCGGGGGGGGAATTTTTTGACACTCGTGGATGAATGCGAGACAGCAAGGTCATTTGTAGCCTCGTTATTTTGTGACGATGACGTGCTCCTGACGTGCCTGTCACAAACAAAACAAAATCAAAGCGCGCTTAAAAGGATCTAGAAGCCAACGTCATGCGCTCAATCCACATCTGTGCGGTGAGAAACTGGGGCAGGTCAAAACCCTAACCCTGAAATACCCAATAGTCAATGCTTAGGTTAGACGTACCCTTAAGGCATGACCTTACTGCGTCTATCCCACAACAGATTCCCCACATGCCCAGACGATGATTATCGGCTGGAGTTGTTATGCCAGTCATGGGGGGGCCAACGGCGTTTTTAGGGCGTACTCACACTAGGCCCGGTTGGCTTCAACCGTGCCGGAGCACGATTGCTCCCCCTCCCCACTCCCCCGCTGGCCTGTGCTCACACTGCGCTTAAACGTTCTGTGCCCGGGCACGTTTACGTCATCACGATACAACTTCTTGTGTTGAAGGAAAGCACTTTGGAAAGCACAGTGGAGTTCATAATTTTACTTTGTGGCTTATTTGGAGTCTCTTTGGGTGCGGTGACACGCGGACCTCTCACATGCCGTATAGATTTATCGATTATGCAACGCAGCGATTTTCAGTTAATCGTGCTGCACGTATAATAAGATTTTTACAGAGGCAGCTGACGTTGAGGGAGGAATTTGCGGCTTTACTCCCGACTACAATTCACCTTCATCAATAAATAATCGATTTTATGGGACAGTCGCATCATTGACATGTTCGGCTTCCATGCTCGGGCACGATTAGCGATCACACTAGATGCGTACCGTGCCAACTCCAACTGAACCATGCCCGGGCACACCTCTTCAAGCGGGCCTGGGCACGATTACGGAGCGATCACACTAGTCAAACGAACTGGACTTTGGGGGTCAACCGTGCCCGGGCACAGCATGGATCGCCTAGTGTGAGTACGCCCTTGTCATATGTGTAGCCATGGACTTGATGGCAAAAAGAGCTTTCCAGACTTTCAATATGAAAGATGCTGACAGGGGTTGTCAGAATAAAGGACTAGTTTTGGTTGATGTACGCAGGACAACAGATCTTAAATGCTTTTCGACCCATTGGACAAGATTTTTTTTAGAAAGGTGTAAAATCTATTATCTATCTAGAATCTATTATAATCAAGATTTTACACATTCTAAGTATTAACCCACTGTACACCAGAATTCTTACAGGAAACACCGTACTAGGGCAGTTGTATTTAAATTTCAAAACTAATTCAAATCTCCTGCAGAACAGGAGTGGGGGAAAATTCAACAGTGTAATTTCGTTGTCCAAATTACAGAAACAGCCTAACACCCATTTGTACAATCAAAAATTATCAAAACATTCTTGTATTTTGCAACCAATCCGAAACCAGGACACCAGTGCATGCCCACAATGGTTGTCGAGAACAGCATGCATTGCACTGTGCAACTCATCTCTCAATACTGTCGCTTGTAATTAGTACACTGTAAAGGGACAAGCAACTTGTGCCCTGCAGAGAAGCAGCATGTTTCATGCCACATTACGGTTCATTGATTTGTATATGACATGTTCACGTAACTTTTTTTTCAAATTTACTAAAGAATAGCACAGCAAGACCATTTTACTTGGTCTTACTAAATTGGAGATGGGAATACAATGAAGTGCTGTTCTACAAAAAAAGGCTTCTGTAAGAGGTTTTGCACTACACTGCTGTGAGAAGTGAATACGCTGACGAAAAGCAGTCAGAGCGATTTCATTACATCCAACCTAGGCATTCAAATATTTTGTTTACAAACAATTACTCGCCAGTGTGGTGGGTTCATCTCTCTCCAAAGGGAACATTTGGCCACATTTGGTGCACAGTGGGTGTTCAGTTAGGAGCCTGGAAATGCTAGTAATTCCTGACAACATTGCAGTCAAAATCAGGAAAAACACCAGTGCAGTTTATATAGACGAGGAGCAGTGACAGGAAACAAAGTGCCAAACGAGACATATCTTTTCTGATGATTGTCTTGATTTTTGGGGCCATGTTTAGCTCATCCGTCACTATGTAAAGCAATTATGTACAACTGGGTATTTATTGATTTTTCTCTAAGGTGAGCAGTCAGATTAAAATGAACCAGTGAAAGGCCATTTAGCCAGCTCCTGGTGTATTTAGACAACACTGGAGAATCTGAAACCTCACCCGCCGGCCTGCAAACCTAGAGGAAATCCATTGTCCTTTTATGGCTACAATGAGCAGAGCCATGTCATCATGATGTAGCGATGATGCATTCATCACGGCTCAAATGACATTGTCCTCAGGGGGGGAGGGAACATATGGATCGAGGACAGGAGCCGCTAAGGTCCACATTGAGGGTGTGTGAAGGTGATGGCTTCGACTGCTGCCTGCCTCCAGTCAGGCGTTCGAGGGTTAAGGGAGACCGGGGCTCTCCTCGTGTTGACAGCCAGCAGCAATTTATTAGCCTCAGCAACAGCAGCAGCGTGCTCGCCTCTGCTGCTACGCGGCACTAACACACAGCTAGAGCTGCATCCCAGCTGAATGCATCTTTCCAGAAAAGACACACAGGAGAGCAGAGTAGACCGCGCTCACAGGCACATACAAAGACGCAGTCAGCTCGGCATGATATTCAGAGTGGCGGGTCTACGCTGTTCTCTCCTCTCTAAACCTGTCACCTCAGCAACTGGAGCAGTGCTGCAACAGTGTTATGAAATAAGGTAAGGCCTAGTGCAGTTGGCCCTTCAGCTGAACAAGTGAGAGGGATCCTAATATAGTTTGTTTATTGGCTAGGTGGTATATTTGCTTTCAAAATAAATCATGTTTAATCAGAATTGTGATGAGACCCAATCAACATTTGCTAAGGTTCTCCCCAACAACAGATTTTTTTAGCTGCCTGTAGCCGTAGGATTTTGCCAACAACTCAACTACTTCCTTTAACTCAGCAAATCAGCAAAATTGGTGGTCCCACATTACTGTTCTGCAAATAAATGCAATCGCGCTAAATCATTCCTTTGAAAAGGAAAATGCAAATCGTACCTCTCCCCTCTAAATAAAGGGTTGAATGGGGTCACTCAGCTCCAGAATTCATGTTGATGCAATTGCAAGAAAAAGTTTGGGAACCCTTTTGAATGATCCGTATCAGTGGTTCCCAAAATATGGTCTGATTGTCAAAACAATAGATGAACACAATGATTTAACAAATAACACATGTATTAACATCACAGGTACATAGACAAAATTTAGTAACTGGTGGAACCTCCTTTAGCAGCAATAACTTCAACCAGACGTTTTCTGTTAGTTGCTGATCAGACCTGCACAACGGTTGGGAGGTATTTTGGACCATTCCTCCTTACAGAAATGTTTCAGTTCATTGATATTTTTGGGATGTCTTGCATGAAGGCTTGTTCTGTTGTAGATTTGCTTTTGTGTTTGGGGTCATCATCATGCTGTATGACCCAACATCTGTTAAGCTTCAGATCACAGACCGTTACCCTGATATTCTCCTGTAGATTTAGCTGATATAATTTATAATTCATTGTTCCCTCAATGATTGAAGCCGCCAAGGCCCTGAGGCAGCAAAGCAGCCCCAAACCATGATACTCCCTCCACCATGATTCACAATTGGGATGAGGTTTTGCTGTTATTATGCAGTGTTTTTTCTCCCCCAAATATAGTGTTATGCCCTTTTGCCAAAATTTTAATTTTCTGTCTCATCTGTCCACAGAACATTGTTCCAGCAGCTTTGTGGAACATCCAGGTTGTCTTTGGCAAACTTGAGATGGGCAGCAATGTTTTTTTGTGGAGAGCAGTTGTTTCCTCCTTGGTATCCTCCCATGAACACCACTCTTGTGTTTTTCGTCTTGTGGAGTTGTGGACACAAATGTTAGAAAGTTCAAGAGATACCTGCAGATACTCAGCTGTTACCTTAGGGTTCTTTGCCACCTCCTTTATCATTATGCGGTGTGGTCTTGCTGGACACCGTGGGGCATATTCCACTTCAACAGATCCAAACTTTGTGGGTTTTTTATATGACAGGACACCTCTAACTCACACCTTAATGTCATCTCATTGATTGGATCACCTTCAATTACCCTCTTTCATAGAAGTCATTATCCTATCCAGCTTAGGATGTTAATGTTTGAACATGTTCAAGAACATATAAAAGTACAAAAGCTAACGTGTTATTTTTTCTAATCACATTGTGTTTATCTTTTGTTATGACTTAGATGAAGATCAGACCATATTTTAGGAGTCATTTATGCAGGAATGCAGGTAATTCTAAAGGGTTCACAAACTTTTTCTCGCAACTATACCTTTACAAGTTAAGTCTCAGAGCTGGTTTCAAGATTTGAGAGAACTGATCATGTTCACATCTGGACATGCCCACGATCATGGGAATGTCATGGTTGCACCTTTATTTGGAGTTTCATTAGCATTTAATGTAAGTAACTGAGGAAGCCAGCATATTAGCTGTTACTGACTTTGAATATACCAGAAGAGTTTATCAATTTTTTAAGTAGGTAATCAGAAAAGTACATTTTGAATGTAACCTTCACAAAACGGCTACCTGAAAATGAGGCTCTTCAATGCAATATTCAGTCTACTGTTGTATTCATTCAGTTTAGTTTCTCTGTTCTGTTAAAAAAACAAAAAACATGCGCTGTTCAACAGGGTTTCTGACATCTTCCGTACATAGGAGGTCAGATTTGTATGCAGCAGGCTACAGCTGCTAATAGTTCGATGGGTTTTCCTCACCACCAGAATGGTAACAGTTACCATTGAGTTAATATTAATGTTGTATTTCTGTGAACTGCGCTCTGTACATGATGCGGTCTCGCGCATAGATGTTCAAGGCAGCACTGACTGGGTAGAGGAGGGAAGATGACAGCCATGAATCCCTCAGTCGTGTTGCCTACATGGCAGACAATTCAACAATACCTACTGGAAATAAAGTAAATAAATTGAATACCCTAGATGTATTTCTGACCAGTGAGTCATCATGTCTGCACCGTTCTGGGGGTTTGCTATTACATAAACATACCCGGAACCCAAGCATATTATCCCTTGTGTTTTGTCGTCCGCCGCACTATTAAAAAAAAAGACGTAAACAGCCTACTCACAGCTTGTGTAGCATCAGAAAGTGGGGCTTCCAGATCCCTTAATTCTTCTCCACGATGTCACATCAAAGCACAAATGTCTCTCGTCTTCTGTGTGGTCGCTGGCATTGGTGAAAAATGAATACGGGGGAAAGCAGAGGTTGGACAGTCGCATGTACTGCAGTGCTTACAGTCTCTGCTACTGGCCTGGAATACTCTCGCGGTGTCGCTCACCGACCAGTGTCAAGTCAGAAAGAATACAAAATAGGACTTCTGGTCAAAATCTTCAAAATAAAACCCCTCATCGACGAACAGGTTCCAATGTTTTTCAGTGATACAAAGTACCCAAATGAAAATAAAGAATATATTAATGGAGGACTACTGGAAAAGCTAGTATACAAGTTTTATGATATCTTTTTGTGTTTAGCTCATCAAATATAGTTTTATCTCTAATTCGCTCATCAATAAAGCACTCTTTCGTCAGGACATACCATGCACATAATACACTTTAGCCTCTTTAGTATATTTTTACAGCGAAAGTTTCACTACAAATAATTACAGTTATGTTTAATAATTCGTTTTCCGACTGTTATTCTGTACATCGCAATAATCTTTTTTTCCTTTTCAAATTACACTGCTTTTATTTTGAAGGCACAATAGCCTAGCTTCTGGTATTGTTCTACCTGTCTTTGGTTAGCTTGACTTTCTGCTTTATCGTGAGCGCCAAACGTGGAGGAAGACGTCGTGTTTTCATTGGAGGTGGAGTGTTCCGTCAGAATGTAGATAGGCGAAGCGAAAGGTCTGAGAGGACAGAGAAGTAAAAAGGCAGAGCTCTCACTATGGCGCTGTTTCCCGGCTGCCTTAAACGGCACCGTGAGGCGCGGTGGTTAAATAAAAAATGATGTTAATAGTAAAATTGTGAGATATGACCTATTGATGAAAATATGTTCCATTGAAAATATCTATTTGAACCAGAATAGACACAGGGCTAAACAATTATTAACATTTAGAGCTAAAATATTTTTGTAATGACTCGTTTTTTAAAGTAGCCTTGTTTCAAGTCTGCGTTCCTATGCCTGAGGCAAAGTTACTGGAGGAGAGCACCTACGTGAATGCTAAAGTCCACATTTGAAGACCGGAAGAAGGGCCAGTTGTTTTTACCATCGAGCGAGTCATGAGCTCTTTGACGATCTTTGGAGGGGTTTCACTTGTGCCTACTTCCGTCTTCGCTTAAATTCCGTTAACCGTACTAGACCAATTATGTTTTGAGTCAGTGACAATGTTTTATATTCGGTCCATTATCTTTTTTATTCTGCGAGAGAGTTACTTGATTTATACATCATAATATTTAAGGTCTTAATAAGTGTATACATTTAATTAGTAAAATACTATTTGTTTAGCAGGTGCCTGTTTGACGCATGCTCAGGATGCATGGCTGCTGTCAGCATTACCTAGCTTTCTTGCTAGCTGACAGTTCGTTAATATTTTCATTTTAAACTGTTGTACGCATGTGCAATATTATTTCCCAGCGTTTCCATAGGCTGGAATAGGATGTTAACTACGTAAAAGGAGGTCAAAATCAATGTAAACGTTTTAAAATATGGTTTCAAAATACATTTCTGGCAATTTTTCCTTGATATTTACTGTCTATTATAATGATTTAAAAAACTATCAAATTTAGTCACTAAGGTAGGGAAAGTGCTACACCTTGCTGTAGTCAAATGACACTTCCATGCTAGGCTGAAAACCCATCTCTTCAAGAAGAATTCCTTGTCACCGTTTCCTCTACTCACCATTTATTCTCAAGAAACCTTTTATTGTTCCCCTTTACTCTTTTTACTTTCACACTTGTACTCTTAACTCTTTCAACTCTTAAACTCTTCCCGGCTTTTGCTTATTTTCCCAGCACTTGACTTTTGTATTGTTTTATTAGATATTTTCTATTAAATACATTTCAAAAATTACTGAAGCCGTTATACTGTATGTAATACATAATGCAATCATAATATTGTAAGTCACTTTGGATAAAAGTGTCTACTAAATGACTGTAATGTAATATCAAACATGTTTGGTATTTAGGCACAGAAACCTGTGGGTATTTAAGATTCACTCAGACACTGCCCTGTCCTGCCTTTACATTGGTTTGTGTGAGGTACTGACGCATCAATAATCTGTGCAGGAATCTTAATCATATTATTTAGTGTGTGACCCCTGGTTATAACTCTATTACTATTGTAATGATTGGAGAAAGTTAAATGTCATTATTGTGATACAGTTCGTTTTCATGATCTGTTAGGATTTAGAAATTTGTCTAGTGTGTAGCAGGCTTAAAGGAAAATTCCACGCTCAGATCATCTTCCGCTGTTATATATCATCGGTCTGTGATGTTCAACGCATTCCAGGAGTTATTTTCTGACAGGGTTTTGTAATTTACGACAGACGGCTGTGGCTCAGTGGTAGAGCAGGTTGTCCACTGGTCACAAGGTTGGTGGTTCGATCCCCAGCTCCTCCTGTCCACATGTCGAAGTGTCCTTGGGCAAGACGCTGAACCCCAAATTGCTCCCAATGGTCAGGCCATGGTAGCTCACTGCCATCGGTGTGTGAATGGGTGAATGACAGGCATATATTGCAAAGCGCTTTGGATAAAAGCACTATATAAATGCAGCCATTTAGTTTTCCCCTCAACCTGTCTTGTCTATTTCTACAGTTAGTGATTTCCTACATTCCCCAGAATGCCTTTTGACAACCCCCAGAGAACAGGTGCTCCTGGGGACATTATTAGCAGAAATATTAAGTGGGTCAGGGGAGTTTGCGGGAGTTTACTGATTATATTTCCAGGTTGTGGGACAGGCACAGTATTGCATAGTGCGTGCGCAGGGCCTCAAGACCAAAATGTAAGTAAGTTTTTGTCTTTTAGAAAAACTAAAATATCTTTTCAGTTCTTGACCAATCTGCCCCAAATTTAGTCTTTCTTCTATAAATCCTCTTTACACAAACAATCTATACTATATTTTTGATATCTCAACATTTGAGCTCACAGGACAAAAGCAAAGATTGTTAATGTATATGGTACTGTGCCCTCTATTTGTCATATCTCCATACTGATTTGACCAGTCTGTCAATGGCAAAAACTGTTGCAGGAAGTGTGTTGAGCAAGGCTGTACAGTTATTTTCATATCCACATACGTTTGTGGTGGGTGCTTCTGGTTGGGACATATACCCATCTTTTGAAAATGTTCACTCCTGTGAAAGAATCACAACTGCTCAGCTGGCTCAGCAGATTCATGACCTGCCAGTGGCAATAACGGTGGTGAGATTGAGTCCAGGGTGGTGCTAAAGAAATTTGACACTAATACAACCATCTGTGGGCTGTCATGAGAAGTGCATCTAGTTTTTGTACATCAATACATCAATCTACTATCAATAACGGTGATGGTGATGAACAGAATGGAATAGCGTATTGGATGGACATCACACATAGCAGAGAAAAAGGGGAGTATGCACTTCATTCATCAATTTTTGTTATTTATATTCAGGATCACGGGGTGGGGGAGCCGAGACAGACAACCACACTTACATCTAGGGGTAATTTAAAGCCACCGATCCACCTGACGTGCATGTGTTGGAATGTGGGAAGAAACCCATGCAAACATGCAAATTTTA
>CABFOQ010002914.1:7264-32374 GCA_900660455.1 Gephyroberyx darwinii | reverse complement strand
CTTTCTGTTGTCTAAAGCTAAAGTTTGTTCCTTATTGGCGTCTTCTTACTGAAGAAATGAATGACTTGTTCACCTTGTTAGCTATTTTCCATGCCATAATATACATCTATGTAACAATAAGTGCCAACAAATTCAAAATGTTTATTGTATTGTATTTTACATAAGAATACCATTACTTTTACTTCATGAAAAGCAGTGTAGTGTATCTTCAGTGATTATCTCATGGTGTACCAGTAATTGTACATAAAAATTCATATCAATAATACCATTACATTTTTGAACGATCCCGCCCCTCCACCCCTGCCATCAAGTAAAACCCCCTTTCTCTCCCTAACGGATATCCCACTGATTTACACCGCCAGCCACTTTTGAATGGTCCCTCCCTGCGTTATGTCCCGCTCCAACATCCTGTTTCAACAGGAAGTATGCCAAAATAAGGAAGCAAATAAAAGCAAAATGCCTTTTATTGTGACTTTAAGGGAAAACTTTTCGTGGAAACATAATAAATAAAATGATCAAATAAATAATTTTAACTTTACTTATATAATCAACATTTTATCCTCACCCTACACAATTATTTGTCCTGACAACTATTGAAAATTTAAATAAAAATGTAATTAATGTAATCTTAAAATTGTTTCCAAACCAAGAGTTATATGATTCTGAACCACTAATTCAACAATTTATTTATGAGCAGGCACTCAAAATATTTTGAACCCTACTTGTTTCCAACCAGCCCAAAAGTAGCTTCTGATTAGGAAATATTGTGAAATATTGCCATTGTGCTACTGATTTTTCATGGCAGTTTGCACTGAAAAGTAATGCCCAAATTCAAAGCATTTCTTTTAGGTTTAAATATTTTTTAACCAACAATATGACCACTGATCTTAGAAGATAGGCACAGATACCACCAATTCCAACCCAGTTCATTAAAAACACTATTCAAAATGGAAAACTTGCATCTCAAAACAGCATGCAAAAATGGCCCTGTGAGGTATTTCAAAATTAAGACCTATTATTAGTTAAAAGTTTTCAGGACAGGTAAAACACAACTTATAATGGTCAAAAGAGCATCTCATCTATAAGGAAGTGTGTTTGTGCCCAAACATATTCATACTGTTCTAGATAACAGAAAACCTGACTTCTTATTTGCAGCATTGGACTTGCTTAACAATGCCTTATACCCTTGTGGTGCATTTACAATTACAAATGTATAGCACAACCTAAATGATTTTTGGGCTCCAATATTACAAATTATTTATTGTATGATGTGAGGCTCAAGAAAAGTCATGACAGTTATTACATAGCTAACATTTCCTCTAATCCCTTTAAGATATATACCATATTGCTCTGTCCAAGGTGGGGGTTTTTTCTCTGCCAACTTTCAACTCAAACCAGGCAAAACATGACTGGTAAAAATATATATGAGAAAACTGCCCAAAACATACCCGACCGCTCAAAAGTTTGGGGTCAAATGTCCTTATTTTTGAAAGAAAAGCACAATTATTTTCAATTGAAATAAATTAAATTGATCAGAAATACAGTCTAGACATTGTTAATGTGGTAAATAACTATTATAGCTGGAAACTACTGATGGAATATCTACATAGGCATACAGACGCACATTTTCAGCAACCATCACTCCTGTGTTCCAATGGCATATTGTGTTAGCTAATCCAAGTTTATCGTGTTAAAAGGCTAATTGATCATTAAAGAAGTAATAAAATTGGCCTTCCTTAGGCTAGTTGAGTATCTGGAGCATCAGCATTTGTGGGTTTGATTATAGTCTCAAAATGGCCAGAAAAAAAACAGCATTCTTCTGACACTCGTCAGTCTATTCTTGTTCTGAGAAATGAAGGCTATTCCATGCGAGAAATTGCCAAGAAACTGGAGATTACACAATGGTGTGTAGTACTCCCTTCACAGAACAGCGCAATCTGGTTCTAACCAGAATAGAAAGAGAAGGGGGGCCCCGGTGCACAACTGAGCAAGAGGACAAGTTCATCAGAGTCTCTAGTTTGAGAAACTGGCCCCTCACAGGTCCTCAACTGGCTGCTTCATTAAATGGTACCCGAAAAACACCAGTCTCAACGTCAACAGTGAAGAGGCGACTCCAGGATGCTGGCCTTCTAGGCCGAGTAGCAAAGAAGAAGCCATATCTGAGACTGGCCAATGAAAGGAAAAGATTAAGATGGGCAAAGAACTATTTAGGGAAGAAGCAGTCAGCTGGTATTCTGTCTATAATGGAGTGGCCAGCGCAGTCACCAGATCTCAACCCTATTGAGCTGTTGTGGGAGCAGCTTGACCATATGGTACGTAAGAAGTGCCCATCAAGACAATCCAATTTGTAGGAGGTGCTTCAGGAAGCATGGGGTGAAATTTCTTCAGATTATCTAAACAAATTGACAGCTAGAATGCCAAAGATCTGCAAGGCTGTAATTGCTGCAAATAGAGGATTCTTTGACTAAAGCAAAGTTTGAAGGACAAAATTGTTATTTCAAGTAAAAATCATTATTTCTAACCTCGTCAATGTCTTGACTATATTTTCTATTCATTTTGCAACTCATTTGATGAATAAAAGTGTGAGTTTTCATGGAAAACATGACATTTTCTGGGTGACCCCAAACGGTAGTGTATGTCATGTTGTTCTGGACAGCAGACAACCTAACTTCTTATTTGCAACTGTAATTTCATGGTATCATTTCAACAATTAAATACCTGAGCCCTAATAATATTGCAACTGAGTCATGATGTAAGCCTTGAGAATTGCTAACAGGAACGGATCCCAGTCTGGAACAAAAATCTCACAATCTTAAAACAGCAAGTGGTCCAGAATGTTTAAACCCCCAACTGAGAGCACAACACTTCAGCATTAACGTACTGCCTGATAAGCATAATGTTTTCTGACTGCAAAGCTGCTGTGAAAATGACTGTTTTACTTGTTTACATGTTTGAACTCTGTTTGCAGATCACAACTTTTAGGCCAGACCGCTATATGATTTATAATCATAAAAGCAGGGTTCCTACACCTTTTTGCTAAAGGTTTTCAAATTCCATGACTTTTCCAAGACCATATTCCATGACATATAGCACAATTTCCATGAGCAATATTTGTCAGTCTATCTTGCAAATGTCACATTTTTACTTAAAATAGCTGATCTGAATGACCCAGGTTATTCTGGCTTATTTCTGGCTACAACTATCACTTAGGACTGACACTATCAGAAAGTTTCTGATTTGGGAAGTGGATCAACAAGCAGCAAAGCTTGACATTAAACATTTCATTGGTTGGAAAAAATATTATCAACAAATTTCCATGACATTTTCTAAAACATATGCACATGTAATAATGTAACTAACTGTTTCCAGTAATTATATAACACTGTAACAGTTATTGGATGTCAATCTAGTTATGTGCAGTAATATAAAATATATTCCCCTACAAAGGTCAAGTTAACGTAATGTTCAGACATTAAGTATGTCGTTTCGACAGTATTTATATTTCCTTAACTCGTATATAACTAGCGAATAAGAAGCTACGAATAAGGAACCAACTTCAGTCAGTGGCTCACTTAGCAAGTGCTTGCAGCCACACTCACCAATGCAGAAGTCATCTTTCCTGATCTTGGAGACAAGCACCCTGTGAAAACAACTTCTTAGTGTTCTTACTGTTACTCCTGAGAAGTAATAGTAGCTACTTCTTCATAACACTGTGTTAGCAACACGAAAAGCTAGTGATAGTTAATCAGTTAGCTAGCTCACAGCAACCACCCGTTGCTCACAACAACAAAGTGCTTTTTCAGTTTACGCGCCGCGATTGGGCGCTGAGTTTCCGGTCGGAATTCTTAAAGGGAAAGTTCAACGATTAATTATGTTTTGGCCGACTAAAAGGTCAACGTTACAAAACTAATGCAGTCCTGCAGCATGGTCAAATGAGAAACCCATACGCCAGAAACAACTGTACAAAACATTGATGTGATAATAAGTCATCTAGATATATAATTTAATACGTAAAAAATATTTTAAATTAGGCGAGTATGAACTCTGGACACGTGCCATAACATTCATCACCACCAGGTGCCAGCAGTGCGGCACGGATTGGAAAACGTTAACATTACTGTGTTAAATCTTTTCAGCTATTAACAAGTTGTTACATCAAAGATCTTGTGAAACTACGTATCTCATCCTATAAGAGGATTGCTTTATTCTCTCTGTTATCATCAAAACATTCTCTGTAGGCTATTAGGCTCTTAATACACATCTCACCTTTTATATTTCACAGAAACAATTTTCACAGAAAAAGGAAGTTTGTAACAAAAAAATAACGGCAACCTCGTGCAAAAGAAACTCATTAACAATTTCCCTTCCCATAGATGGACTGCAGCTTAAAGTAGCTGTTACCTCTAGCTCTGCTCTCATAAAGATAAGGTGCCAATTTGAATTTATATGTGAGGACAAGCATTCATATTTTACCTTTCAACACAGCATGAGTGTAAAATGTGTAGGGATTAGTAGCAATAATAGTAGTAGCAATAGTAGCAATACATCTGACACCTGCTGCTATTATTACTTGGAATGTAACAAGTGTGTGCTCTCTAACATCATTTTAAATAGTTTGCATCATCAAAACACCTCTGTATGTCTTTGCTATAGTAAACACATGCCTGACCTAGAATGTTGTCTGTTTTACAGAATATGGCTTGGCATACTGCTAACTGGAGGAAATAGCCTTTAGGCTATAGGTAAATATAGTTGTGTTTAGGATACAACAAATGTGGCCTATTCTATACAGACATACGCTTTGGAAAAGGAGTAGAAAGGGCACTTCCTGATTCATCATGATGACATTTATTTCAGTACATCTAAGAAAGCTGCCATAGATTTATTTGGCTTTCTGTAAATGAGAATCGGTTTATCTGTGGACAATGCTCAACAATCACTAGGAAATTCAGTAAATTTCCATTTACAACACACTAGCAAAACACCAGCCCTTTGCATCAACAAGACATTAGCATTATCAAATGTTCTACGTGTCTTAAGTGTACCAGACAAATGCCCATTCAAGAATCTAAGAATGGTCATTCATTGAAAAACCCAAACATTTTATAATAATTCTGTGGACCCATCAGATGTCAACATGGTCCCTTCTGCACCTCAACCAAATCCCCTTATGCCCACAGCCATGGCTTTGAGTCCTGCGGTTGCTGTTAGGTAGCCAACAACTCATGGATCTACGGTGGTAAGCTACCATCCATACCCCATATTTATACAGTATGACTAGCTGTAATTATGTTATGTTGTTTTCACATTACCGTATTAGGCTATTTTCTCATGGTAGAGTCATATCTCTGTTTTAAGATGAAAGCAGACTGCGTGCACTTGCTAACCCAAGAGTTGTCTATGTAGAAAGTAAAAATATACAATAGTTATTATAAACCTAGCCATAAGGTTGACATACATTTTGAGTTTTAAAATGTAAAATTCAAGTTGATTTAAAATGTTAAGATAAAAAAATATCTTAAGTGTAATAAATCAGGCCAATGAAGTCAACAGTGAGGTAATATAGAGTACATGTTTAGGGTACATTAGAACAAACGTTTTAGACATTTGAGACATTTAGCGGATGCTGTCATTCAGCACCACTGACAATAAGTGCAACAGAGAGAGAGTCTGACTTATCTTTACTTTCAAGTTGCATGCTGATAGAGAGAGAGAGGTTGAATTGACTTTTTATAATTAATTTGACTTTTATCCTCAGTAATTTCCCTATCGAAAAAATGAAATGATTAGAGGGCATTCAGATGACTGTTCAGATACGGCTTTTTGCTTTGTTAAACTGTTGCATCACACCTCTCTTTTAAAGACACCTCACCTTTACTCCCTCCCTTACTGTTTACTCTACGGATTGTGTAGTATGAGAGCCAAATACTGGGCCAAAGTACTGTTTGCTGGATGGTGTTCTGTTCAACTGTTCTAAATAAAACACACATACAGTATAGTCTTAAGTTAAATTGTGAAATATGGAGTCATAATAATACTATGCAATACGAAACAATAAAATAGAGTATTTTTATGAATTTAATCATTCACGTTTTATCAATTAACAACTCTTGATAAATGTTTATGGCCCAATTCCAGCACCTGTTCAATAGAGGGAGGGGTCAAATGGAGAAGGAAGGAGGAAGAGAAAGAGGAGAATGATTGGAATCCATTAAGCAATGATTAAAATTTTCATTAGGTCATAGTGCCGTGGGGAAGTGCCTGCCTCCACACACACACACACACACACACACACACACACACACACACACACACACAAACACACACCAGGGAGTGAGATCTCTTTAAGTGCTTAAGCAGAGGTTTAAATCCTCTGTCAGTACTCCATCCAAGGTTAGCTGAGAGTGTAATCAGATTAACACACAGGAAAATTCAAAACAGTGGTAAGGTTTTTCTAATGGTTGGACACTAGAGGGAACATAAGGGGCTTCCTCCTGACAAAGCCACCAATGACAGCTGAGGCAGACCGATATCTTAGCAAGTGTTTGATTCTTATGTTTCTTTTTCAGTAATAGTGGATGCTTTCAGTTTTTGAATAACTTGATCTTCTGCTGTTTGAACCTCCAAAGTGCTCCAACCTATCTCTATCTCTATCTCTATCTCTATCTCATTGCTGAGCCTGTTTTGAAGCTCTGTTGTAAACATGTGATTTGCTGTAGCTAAGTGGCCCTCCAGCCCTGCTGTCCGTCATAATGCCCCAATAAGTACCAATAACAATAAGGCTTGTTGGCTGCGTCACTGCAGCCAGAGCATCTCATATAGAAATGTGTTTTGGCTTTTTTGAAATATGTCATTTTGAAATTATACAGTGGGTTATTAATAGGTTGGGGGGAAATCACTCAATACATAAATGTTCATTTAAACTTATAATGTACAATATAATCTCACGTCATACATTTGTGTGGCGTGACAACGTGTTTGTCATATGACTGGATGATGCATGGCCTTATATTTGCCTGGACATGTTACTGTGAAACCAGAGTGGTTTCTTGTGGGCGAAAGCAATCAATGTGTCCTTGTTGACAGCTCTGATATGACTTCATTCAAAATCATGCTTATGTATCCTTTTGCCATAAGCTATATTTGTGCATAGAAAATACACGTAAAACCATGTAAAACATCAAGTGGTTAAACATAATGGCTAAGTTGCGTGACAAGAACAGTCCAAAACATGCAGTTTCCTTCTGCAAAGCTTTGAAAGACACACCTCAGAGCAAGAACAACCTCAAAGAAGGAATTTCTCTCCGAGGGTTGCGCTCTATTGTTCCAGGCCTTTCAGGCACGAGTGTCAGGAAAGGTCATTCTTCAGACAGTAGTGGGTGGAGGTTTATTTTTAGCGACAAAAATGATAAGACTAAGAAGCTAACGAATGAGGAAACGCGTGCATATCCACTGATCTGTTCATGGTTGCACACATAGAATTGCACCACTGCCGCATTGTGACATGTTCAACATTGCTGTGTTACAATACAAAGAAGAAGCATTAGATATAGATAGCACATTGGGGTGTTTGTTGTTTGGTTAATGAATGGACATATCTTCTTTGTTTCCAAACAAGTTACAACTTGATGCTACTCAGCTAATACAATCATTTCCGAAGCCTATTCTCTGGTTTCTCACTAGATAATTGATTTAATGCATCCCTCAAATGACTCACATTTCTTATTATGTAAAAAAATGTTATAACGGGCAAGAAGAGTGACCTACTTAATAGCGAGCATGATATGGTCATTGGTCCCAGGCACATACAACAGAGGCTAGTGTTCAGAACAGTGAGGGTTAGATCATTGTGCTCATTAGGTGGCTATTGTCTTGTCATGCTATAACTGTGTAAGCATAAAGCGAATGATCTTTTACAGAGTGAATAAGTGGAGCTGTAAAAAAAAAGAAGTCAGTATTTGTACATACATGCAAAGGGACAATGATATGCCAAAGAAGGATTTGGCAAATCATAAGGATTTTATTCTCCAATATAGTAGTTGGTAGTTGGCTTTGTTCGATGAAAGTATAGTAATATGAATACATATTTAACCCTTGACTGGATTCAGATTGAGTTTGACACCCCAATGTACAGTAACCATAAGAAATAGATGCATTTGCAGTGAAACTGAAATTCCATGCCATTTTCAAAATGTTTGCATTCATTTCACGAGTCATCTAGTTTAAACTTAATAATCATAATAAGTCATAATTCTATAACTCATTCATGTGAATGTATGTGTTATTGTAGGACTTGATGGTACTAGCTGCATTTAAAATACACAAGTTATGTTATGTTATGTTATGTTATGTTATGTCATGTTATGTTATGTTATGTTATGTTATGTTATGTTATGTTATGTTATGTCTATCTCTCTTTGAGTGTGTTGCATAACTAGAGTGGATCAGGCACAGGGTTGACACCAGATCTAGGTGGCAATGAACTTCTAGTGCAAAGGTTGTAGCCTTAGTCAGGACACAGCGTCTACATCAAAATTCATCTTCACAAAGTGATCTTGTCAATAGTGGAATGTCCTACCGACATCTATGTTTTTATTTTTTGGACAGCTTACGATGTACTATGAAGTGAATCATGGTCATCAGCTGAACTGCTCATCTACAGACAGTGATGTAGTAAGAAATCCAGTGACTCACACTGAATGAATGAGTAATGGACAACAATTGTGAATTAAACTGCCATTATTGCAAGGTGGGAGCTCAGCCTTTACTCTGCATTATCTTTATCCAATGTATTTTTCAATTACTTGCCTGATAACCTTTTACTTTCATAGTGTAAAAACTAGTTGAGAAGCACACACAAAATCATGACCCTGACTATTGCAGTTTTTATTTGGATCTCACCCATAAATGAAGAGAATGCTAACAGGGCATAGAGAACTATAAAATTAAACTAATACTTTAATGATAATATCCTCATTCTCACGATGCTGCTGGCATTGCGTGACTGAGATTTATTCACTGAACCTTGATCCTATCAGCAGGCCTTCCGCCAATAAATGAAATGCTGTGATGCTTGGCAGTACTGGGCTACAGGGAGGAAAAGGAGTGACCTCACCCAACATACTAGTGCCGTTGCTGTTATGCTGTTATGAGTGGGTGGTATTGTTTACAGTGCAAAAACACTTGTCATCGCCGTTTATGTCACACATATGCCTCCACACACACATACATCTCTCTCTCTAACGTGCATACACAGACACCTACGCTCAAATGCGTCAACTTAAATAGATAGAGGAAATAGAAAGGGGTGGGGCTTTTACACTGGAGTTTGTGTTGTGAAATTGTATTCTGTTGAACTGCAAAGCAATTACTGCAGACTGGAAACCTAACAGGAAGAGAGGAGAAGGTTTGGTTTCCTGGTCATCTAGTCATTAGAGATCTGGTTTGACTACCCTTGTTACCGTGAAAGAGCCTCGGAGGTATGCCACCTTTATACATCCTTGTTCCTGGTTAGGAGTCACACAGGCCTGGACAAAGTCTGACTCTACTGTTACTACTACTACTACAATAACTACTACTACTGCCACTACTACTTCTACTGCTGCTGCTACTACCCAAGGTCACTTTTACAGAAAGAAAGAAGAAAACTGAAGAAATTAAAATGAGATGTGATCAAAATCTTGTTTTCACCAGCCACATATAACCTTGTATGCCTGTAGAGTCTTCCCAACACCTGGGGATATGAGAGGCCACAGAGGGAGTGGAATGTCCAGCTGGTTGGACTGGACACTAGCCAATCTTTGTCCAGGGGCAAGGAGCAAGGTACAAAACCTACTACTGGGACAGACTCCTCATGTACTCACTGTATCCATTATCCTAATCCACTGGCTTTCATACTTTTTTGACAGGACACACAAATTAGTTTTCTTTTAGAATAAAAACATCTACGCCAACAATATTTCATTCAGCCTACTTCATGTTCCAGGGTCTTGAGAAGGCCTTTCAAAACACAGACACATATTTCTCCTGAATTTGAGGATTAGTTTTAAACTACCTGTGTCCCGCCATACCACCCTCATCTTCATCAAGAGCAACGCACTGAGTCCAATCATCCTAAGCCCTAGGGGACATCATAAGAGTGCTTTAAAGAGGTGCATCCAAAATGGCAGCCATACTTAACATAGCAAACTAGTGTGCCAAAGGATAAAGGTGTTCCAAAGGTGTAGGAGGACAAATATGTTGATGTTGATTTTTTCACCTAATTCACCTAACCTGTCCACATGCTCATCATAGAGAGAGAGAGAGAGAGAAAGAGAGAGAGAGAGAGAGAGAGAGAGAGAGAGAGAGAGAGAGAGAGAATGGTCTTTCATCCTGACAACAATCCAATCAGGGCGGTGTTAGTTTCGGGCCCTTTGAGCACCCCAGTTTCATTCCTGCTCCCGTTAGCCAAAGGAGTAATGTCTGCTCTACACTTTTGCCTCGTACACAAAATGTAATGTACACAAATCAGTTAGCTAGAGGGCACAGTTTAAGGGCTAAGCTTAAACAAATAAACAATGAATGGTAAATACTTCAGACCAAGCAGAGAAAGAAAGATCAAAGAATCATTTTTGAAAAGTGAGGCATTTTTTACTGACCTAGATAGAAAAAAATATGTTCAAGCATTCAGTGGCTGCTACAAAAAGGCATGTTTGGCACAGCAACAAAAGTCATAAATCCGCTCCTATTCATTTATCCATATTCACATCATCATTTACTAGTCGCAAGGAAGTACATGCCTACCTCCTACTTGCCAAGATGGTAGGAAGTTCCATGCAAAACCAGCATGCTTAACTTTGTATCACTTGTACTCAGGCAGGAAGAGTTTATGAGTATATTCTGGAAATGCCAGTGTGTTGCAAGAACGCCTGCCACTTGGAGTCGCCTCCACCACGATAGAAATACTTGGGCAATAACCAGTGCAATAACCGCTTGTCTGTGGCGGCCAATGTCAACAGATTCACAGAGGGAGTAATTGCCTTCAGTGTGACCTTGAGCTGGCTGCTCGAGGTTATATTTTCAATGGCATACTCAGATCAGTTAGAAAAGTTATAAAATGCTTCCTGCTTTCTTGTAATCAGAGGAATAGAGGGGATTTTTCATCTGTCATTTAGTAACAACCCTCTTCATAACACAGCCATAAAACACCTTCTACATGAAACTAGGTCAGAGGAAAACAAATACAAGTGATGATGGCTCTTCGATGACACAGGCCAGCCTTTATGTACCCTTTTGGACAATGTCTATGTGTACATGTGTGTGTTTTCATATAGGACTGCATGCATGTATATACATATAGTTTACATACAATTTATGCACTCCCATCCCCCATCTCCCATCTGGTTGGAGCAGGGAAATAGTCACATGATAACATTCCAGGAGGCCCCAAGGACCCAAAGATTATCTGAACCTTGATGGCGGTAGCCGGGCTGAGAGTGAATCCAGTGTTAAAGACGACCACAGAATAAGAATGGCTAGAATGAGCAATGGAATTGAGCATTAGAAAAGCTGATGTATCACCGGGGCATCATTTGTCTGTTCATTCCAGTCGAAGTTGTGGTGGGCTGTCCACCTATTAAACGATGCACATGTTCATGATGACAGAATCAAAGTTTCTATGTCAGCCATCGCTACACCAGGTATAGCAATGGATATTACCACGCCGCCCCTTGAAGGGACACTTCTAACACAACACAGAGGGATGGAAATGTCATCATTTCAAAGAGTATTAATTCATAAAGATGACATTGCATTCCTAATAAGGGATCTATTGTTTTCCGAAGCCAGCTGCAATGTGAGGTAATCCCTGACAACACCCGGGAATGTTTGCAACTTTGAAATGTAATACTGTTAATATCAGCAACAGTGGTATCTACCATCATGGGGAGAATAATTTCATAGACAGAGGCTTCATAAGTAGAAAATATTTTTGTTTCACCAGGTGACAGGTCACCTCTCTGTCTCTTTACAGCTTAAGTAAAACCAGGAAGTGACCTTTCTGAAAGAGAAAAGCTCCAGCAAGCATCGGGCTTGTATGTCAGCCTGTCTTGTCAGATGGTCTGGTCAATGGAGGAACAGTCAGGTGGGGTTGATGTTAATTGCTCAGCTCTGTCTCTGCCCTCTGGAAAATGTACTCAGACAGACTGCCTGTCAAAATGCAGGTTAACCTTTGCGTTAGCCTTTCTCTGCTGTCATGCAAACTAGAATAGTCATGACCTCATTCAGCATTGTTGGGCCATAGGACAACAGCTAACATTATTTTAAGACGACAATGTTGCTGCAGGCGAAACCTGGTCTTGTGTTTAGCTGGATAAAACCCTGTTATTACATTAGTTCGTTGGCCTCTTCCTTAGCCTGCAGTCAGGCAAGAGATGATCCTTAACTTCCAAACCTTGCCCCTGTATCTCCTTCAGCCATGAAAAAAATGTCCTTTTGGTGAGCGGATATGTTTGGTTTCTCATTGCGGGGTTTCCAAGGTGGATGTTTGGTCTGTTACACATAAGCAGATACTGTGTTGGCTCGGCCTCTTATATCATCTTCATGCGTCATCATTCTAAACACATGCATGAGTGTAGTTCGGGAGCTCACTTTTTCCATTTCCATTTCATTCCAAATCACTCACAAAATCTGCTGAATCATCAACGAGTCTATCCTCAAAGGCGTAACTGATGTAAGCAAGTCTTAACCGGACACATATCTTCAATTTTAACCCATAATGTGCTTTACTTTTAGTGTAGAATTGGTGTCACATAAAAATGGTGGATGTCTCATTTTGAAATTAAATTCTTTGTTTAATAGCGATACATGTTGTATGAACATGGACAAGTGCATGGTATGTTTTTTGTTGCTGTTGCTAAATTCACATCCTGACCATATATTGGGTTGAAAAGTAGGAAATGATGTGTGTTGTCCCAAAAGTCAGAAATATGTTGAAAATGATGATATCATTGTCATTTCTCTTTTTTAAATTTTTTTTATTGAGCTTTAAGAGAAATTTACTTTAAATTACAACTTTCTTTTTATCTTCTTAACTTTCTTTATATTCTTTTTTTTTTTATCAGGGTACAAGGACACAAGTTTAATAGATAGGTTAGCATAAAAAAAAGAGGAAACGAGAAATAAATACATACAAAAGAAACATGACAGGTGCATGCTTGTGCATGTGTGTCATACCAAAAGCAAATGGGTTTAGTAAAGAAACAATTCAAAAGTGGAAGTCTCCTGATTTACACTAAGTTGTAGCCACATCATTTGCATCAACACTTAAAAATATTTCACACGGACTAGTTCCTCCTTTTGCCTTGTGAAACAACAGTGGCTTTTACAACACCCAAACTCTTTGGAAATAGCAAAGATCTATGCATTGAATTACCATGAATACCTCAATGGCCTTTCTGTGCATGTCCTACCCTGAAATGTACGATACCTCACTTTGTACATCATGGTTAAATTCAAGTGAATAAAGAGTAATAATATAGAAAAGTTCTTCAAAATAATTTAAAAAGTCTTGTATGTGTGTGTGTTAGTGATCTGGACACTAACCAGGTCACAGTGGATGTGAGCCACTGCGCTAGGAGTGACAGGCTGCTGCAACAAGCACAATGTGAAATTCAGAAAATAGGTATAGGTGCCCTACATTTCAGCCTAGAAGAAGTATAAGTGGAAGTTTGTGTGTGTGTGTGTGTGATGGCTGTGATGGCTGTGACGTGCTGCTTTCTTTTTCCCTTTATCATTTTGTGAATCTGGGTCACCTTAAGCCTCATGACATTTATCTATGATCACCAGTTGAAAGTGCAGCTGGCGAGACACGCACACAGTACAAGGTTTTTGATTTCATGGCATAATCAACAATCTGAGTTTCATCTCTTTAGGTCAAATTATCCAATTTGTGCTTGAATAATGGTCGTCATTGTAACATCTAGTACATGGGGTTTCACTCTCCAAAAATAAATAGAGGATCACTTTATTCTCATTCTCATGTTAATATGTAATTCATCACCACCGGAGCATTGAAAAAGTCACATCATATAATTACGAGTGTTGCCCACAAGACATCAGGTGTCAGGCCATTCATGAATTGGACAATATTATAGTCAAAGTAAAGATATTGAAAATCTTAATTTCAACATAAATCTTATAGAAAGACCACCAAATCGTTCCTCGTTCACACCAATAGAGTGTAATGTTTTTAAGGTGTGTATCCAGAAACATTTCCTTTCTCAATTAAGTTTTTTCAGTATCACCACCTCTGTGATACATTTTCTATCCCAATGCATTTCAGGTCCTCTATCTTGTGTCCACGCTCTAAAGTGGCGGGCCTTGAGCCTGCGGGATGTTTAACCAATATAATATTTTCTGCACTGGCAAAATAAGATGTATACCATGTGGGTGGTGTCTCTCAGGTTTGTGGCTCTTTCAAATCAAATCAAATCACTTTTATTTGTATAGCCCTTAATCACCGTTACAGTCTCTAAGGGCTTCACAGTGCCCAACATGTGAAACAATAAATGGTTAGTACACGACATCCCCCAACCTTAGACCCTCACAGAGGACAAGGAAAAACTCCCCAAAAAATGGAAGAAACCTCGGGAGGGGCTACTCAGAGAGGGATCCCCCTACCAGGACGGTCGGGCGTGCAATAGATGCTGAGTTTGGGCAAGCAGCATATACAGACTTCATAAAAGTTTATTATTTGAATGTGTATAGAGGTGGGTGGTTCAAAGCATCATTTACTGTTCTATCAGAAGACATACTGTCATATGCTGCTGCTTCATCACTCTAGATTTAATGATGTGACTGAGAGGATTGTATGTTAAAGGACAAATCTCTCTCCTAAAACTCTTGTTTGGTGGTGAGTGGCTAAATGCAGATTTACAATTACAATGGAGTTTGGTTGGAAAACATTTTCAATTTTCAATCTGAAATATAGGAAAGGGCTTCTTTCTTTCTCCTCCATTTTGCACCAAGAAAGAGGTAAATTACAACACTTCATCACAAAATAATGGGAATGCATTGACCACCACAGGTTGATGAAATATACAAGTGTGCAGAAAACTGTTTATCTGCTTTCAGCCTCTCAACCAGTAGGTCCTGTCTTTCCTTTTTTTTCAACTCTGTCAACAGGAGTTTGTGGACAGTCCTCTGGATAACCCCTTTCCCTAAATCTCTGCAGCATTATACCTGGCATTTCTCTTTGGAAAGTGTATTTGTTTTAGCCCGCAGAGTTTCCTTATTGATAAACCTTTCTCAAGAGGGAGTGGGCGGCGGCTCTCAAATTTCAAAAGATTATGCTTGCCATTGTCTTTTTTTGAAGATTGTTGTGGTGATTTTCCACCACGTTTAATGATCTTGCCAACAATAAAATGAAATAAACTTGAGGCATGAATTTAGGTAAGGTGTGGGTTAGAGATGTCCTGTCATATAAAACTATAAAAAGTGTGGTTACCAAGAGTCTGCTCTCCAATAGAACAGATCTGTTGAACTGGATTTGATATCATGAGCTCATAAGGCTGGAAAAGGCAACAAAAGCATTTCCAAAGACTTGGGCCGCCATCAGTCTACAGTCAGACAGATTGGATACAAATGGAGAAATTTCTGTAATTTCTGAAATTTGCTACTGTGGGCATCCTGCAAAGATCACAGCTAGTGCACACTGCATAATAGTGAAGGAGGTGACAGAACCCTAAGATAACAGCTGAGGATCTGAAGCCATCTCTTGAACTTTCTAACATCTGAGTCCACGATAAGAAAAACACTAAACAAGAGTGGTGTTCATGGAGGATACCAAGGAGGAAACTACTGCTCTCCACAAAAAAAACATTGCTGCCCATCTCAAGTTTGCCAAAGACCATCTGGATGCTCCACAACTTTTTTGCAAATGGGTACAACGCTATGTTTGGAGAAGCAATGGGACTGTATACCAACAGCAAAACCTCATCTCAACCGTGAAGCAAGGTGGGAGGAGCATCATGGCTTGGGGCTGCTTTGCTGCCTCAGGGCCTGGACAGCTTCAACCATTGAGGGATCAATGAACTCCTTAATAGTATCAGGAGATTCTCCAGGAGACTATCAGGGTAGCGGTTCGTGATCTGAAGCTTAACAGAGGTTGAGTCATGCAGCATGATGATGACCCCAAACACAAAAGCAAATCTACAACAGAATGAGTCCTGACCTTAACCCTATTGATATGTTGTGGCATGACCTGAAGCAAGCCCTTCATCTAGGACATCCCAAAAATATCAATGAACTGAAACAGTTCTGGAAGGTGGAATGGTCCAAAATACCTCCTAACTGTTGTGCAGGTCTGATCAGCAACTACAGGAAACGTTTGGTTGAGGTTATTGCTCAAGGGTTCACAAACCTTTTCTTGCAACTGTAGGGGTGCAGAGCATGTACTGCTTTTGTTTTCACAATCTTTTTCTTTGCTTTTACACTTTCTGGTGCATTCTTTCTTATCAGATTGCAGAATTTTGACGATTTCTCACCAGGAATATAAGGTTACATTTGTTTGTAATCACTAGAGCACCGGTTGTAGAGGTGCCAGTACTAGTGATCTTGCTTCTCTAAGCTCTCTTCAAATTGGTCATTCTTGGATGAGTTGTTTATAGTGCCAGAAGGGACATGAGGTAGTGATTTTAGCAGAAATCCCGCTTCAGCACCTTGACAAGCCAATGAATGTATCTGCGATCCTTATGATTGGTTGACTGTTGAAATAGGGAGGGCTTTCCAAGTCGCATCTGTTGGGAACCAAAATAACCATGGAGGTTGTTATGGCGCCAGGTTCTATGCTTCTTCTATGGTTGTTTTTATCAGTTTTTTTCTGATAGGCTTGTGAAATACTTGTCATCTTGTGTACTTATTATATAATTGAACGTAGCACAAGCATAAAAGCCCTGCACGCATGTGCACCTCTACGCACAGCTCTAAAGCATAAGAGCTCTGCATAAGGGAAAGTGTGTGCTTGTACACCAGGTGGTATGGTGGAAGTCACACAAGCACGAGCCAGCTCTAGGTTGGTGCATGGTACATTCACATAATAGGAAGTGGCATGGAGAAATGTAATGGCTACGTTAACCCGTGTTTTTAAAGTCAACAGTTTCACTTTGACATTGTATATGTGTTGATTGAGGTCTGAATACAAGTGCCAAATCATAACAGCCTTGAGAAAAGATGACATGTAGTAGGGCCTAATTCATCAAGCTCCTTAATAAATAATATAAATATAAAATATATATACATATATATACAAATGTAAATATTATATAAAAATATAATATAAAAATTACTATCAAGGAGAGCAAATATATTAAAGGAGACTCCTCAAGCTATTTATCAATACTTTAAGTGAAGAGTATTCCTCAAATTACCCAATTTCTCACAGCCACAAGTAGGTCAGTCGACCAAAATAATCAGGTTACGAAGACCATCATCAGGAATACACATGGATTTCCCCTTTATCACCCACTGAGCCAGAAAAATGTATGCCATTGTGAAGTTTCTAAGAGGTCTAAGGGCATCAACAGATTATGACTGCTCTATGGGGCACAGGCAGAACTAGATTATGACTTTTTTCATTATATTCCTCCATGTAATGTGGGTCCTAACATCTGTTCTAGACTGAATTCAAACATAGTTCAGTTAACAAACCAGCCCCAGTTTCAACAAATGCAGTTACGCCTACAATACAATATGATCTGTACACATTACTGGAACTTATGTTTGTATTAATGTTGCTGTATCAAAAAGGTGCAGTCAGTCTACATTTCTTAAAACTGAAAAAAACACTAAGGCAGACAGTCACTTTGCTTTTCAAGTTTTATTCTGAGCATATAGAACATCTGGACATAGAATATTTTAAATAATATATCTTTAGTTGACTTATCAAAGACACTAATACATTCCATGACAGTGACAGAGGAATGGGTGTTGAGTGTGCACGTCCGGACTCCAGACAGCCATAGCAGTAGTGTGTAGTGTTAGGCGCAGGCTGATATAGGGTGGCTGAGGCCGCTGAAGTAAGACTTTTCTCGCTCACTCATCACCTCAAAGTGCAGTGGCTGCTGGCAGAAGGTACACTCTGCTGAAGAGTGGTGCTTGAGCTCCAGGCCCACCTCCTTCCATGTCTGCAACAGCTTCTCTGTAGGTGGGAGAGAAAGAAAGCAAAGGGCTTTGAAAAAAAGTTCACTTTAAGACTCATTTATGAGGTAAAGCTACAATCAGTTTCAATGTCAAATCAAAATAAATAAATAAATTTAAAAAATTCAAATCTTCTCATAAATGATTAATGCATAATAGGTTAGAGCAAAGCTAACCAACCAACTCCAATGAAATACATTGATACTGTACTGAGAGTGATTCTTACCAACAAAGTATTTCATCATCTGAGGAGTGTGGTGAGGTGTGGGAGCAATGCGCAAAAGCTCATCGCCCCTGGCAACTGTAGGGTAGTTGATGGCCTGCACATAGATACTGTAGCGACTCATCATGATGTCACACACCTCCGTGTTTTTCTCTGCATCTGACACCTAACAATCAGGAGACACAGACAATCATTCAGATGGAAGCATGGACACTGGAATAATTGGATATTATGAAGAAAGGTCAATACGTTTCAAATGTAATGTAGCTGGAGCACTGACTGTGTCAAATTCCATGCCAATAGACAATAAATGATACTATATATTACCCTGACGGGGATGATGTGGCTGGGGCAGTGCACCACAGGCAAGCCTGAGTCCATCAGCATCTGTCTCAGCAGCTTGACGTTGCGCTGGTGTTTGCGTCTCAGTGCGCGGCCCTCCTCCCCTTTAAGAGTCTGGATTGACTGCCTGGCCCCCGCTAACAGCATTGGCGGCAGAGAAGTGGTGAAGATGAAACCCGCAGCGTAGGAACGCACAGTGTCCACCAGGGCAGCAGTACTAGCGATATAGCCACCCACACAGCCAAAGGCCTTGCCTGGAAGAAGACAGAACACATACACATTGTTATGGGTTCAAGTGCTGATTTGCATTTAAAAAAATAAACTCAAATATATTGCACATGCAAAGGAATGCATAATTGCTTTTAACTCATTGTGTTTAAACTATTATGAAACTTGTTGAACTCTTCAGATACTCATTCTTGAAAACGCATGCCAGATTTCATGAAAACCCGTCAAAGCTGGGCTGAATGGCGGTACTGAATGTTGAGGCAGACCCAGCAAGGTTGACACCTTTCACAGCAATGCTGATACAAAATACGGTATGAAAAGAATTTTAAGAATGCTTGTGCAACTCTGGAGCAGACAATTTGTGTGCTGACTGTCTGTGAGAAGCTAAAATCATTTCACTTTTGTGATTTGTCCTTTTTCTCATCGCAGTATAATGTAAGTTTGGCCAGTTATGTTCCTGAGGCTTACTATTTTGGTGTTGTAGCTTTATTTTCATCTGCAAAGATTCAGCACATTTAGCAACATTACATTAACAACTATTTAAGTTAACATTGCAAGCTGGCAGCAGCTACAAACATCAGTACCTTAAAATGAGTACCATACTGCCTTACTTTGGCAATCTTTTATTATTGTTTTGTCTGTTATTTTGCTTAGATTCATACTTAGAGCTACGGTTGTTTAGTTTTGTACCTGTTAAGCAATCATGATTTGACGCTTTGGCTTGGCTAAACTACTAGCCAGTGCATTTTATAACAACGTTAACTGCAATGGACGCCAGGCCTATTTGGATGGTGCATAATATGCAGGTTAGTCTTGGTGTCCATTTTTCTACTGTGTTGCACGCACAAAAACAACCCTGTAATTTATTCTTAGCTAGATATGCCGAAAATTTTGTGAAACATCTATTCTCCCAACATTAGCCGTTATGGGCTTGAACCCACACATTGCCGCTTGCAGCTATAGTTATTTTAGTTTAGCTTGGTTCAACAGCTCCAATGTGAAGCCATTTTGCATCCCTTCAAGCAGGCATCTGGTTCAAATTGTTTTGGGATGCTGAATGGCAGCCACTCACTGTAATTGCATCAAATTTGATCTACTTCCTGTGATCAAATTTAAATGATCTTTGCTCAAGAGAGGCTCGCACAACCATGTGGGAAAGTAGGATAGCGTCAACACTCAAGAACCCCCCCTGACTTTCAGTGAGCAAGTCTCAAAACAAATAAATGTTTTAGGTTAGATGGGGACACCGTTAGACAGTTAGTAAGAAATCTACTTCTAATATTCTGAATGGTGCTGGCAGTTGCAGAAGTACAAGACCTGCAGAGCTCTGAGGAATAATTGGCCTCTCGGTTGGACAGCTACTTGCAGACACGGAGGGTAATTCAATAACAGCACAACAAGAGCCTGTTGTCTCCTAGCAACAGCAGAACAGCTCCTGCTTAAGCAGAGCTTCTCAAAGTACCCTGGCATATTGGGTGACAAAACAGAGGCTGGTTCCTGAATAACAACACAGGTTTGCTAGGAGTGTCCCAGTTAACTGGCTGTAATAATTTCCTAACTTACATTAAATGAAGAAAATAGCAAATAGGTTTTGTGCTACTGCCCTTCTCTTTTACAGATAAGATGGCCAGCTTAAGCCCTTTTGGCTATGACAAGTTAAACTAACTAGTCCAAGAATATCCAAAAAGGTTATGGCATAATTTGAAATTAATAAACACTTTAATCAGAAATGATATGCTCACCTAGAGTCCCTGAGATGATGTCCATCTTGTGCATGATGCCATCCCTGTCTCCGATGCCCCCTCCCCTGGTGCCATACAGGCCCACAGCATGAACCTCGTCCACGAAGGTGATGGCACCAAACTCATGGGCCACGTCACACATTTCCTCCAACGGACACACAGCACCTGTTTTATGGAAGGATGGATAGAAAGACAAAGATAGCCATTAAAAAAGTGTTTAACCAAAGTTACAGGAGCAACAGGTGCTGTTAGTTTACACAAGACTAATATAGAAATGGTCATTTTAGTTTGACTACCTCTGCAAAATATCTATTTTTACTATCAAACTTTTTGAAGCCTGTTAAATCTATCAAAACTCTGGTTCTTGTACAAGCAAACACGTAGACAAGGACCAGTGACTCAAGTTGCAACTAGCATTCCTTGGAGTGCTAACCCACTAACCTATTCCACAAAGATGCTTCAACTACTACCACTCAAAGGGGATATTAAATTCATAGTCCTTATAACTGAGAGATCAGT
Organism: Gephyroberyx darwinii; assembly: GCA_900660455.1. Classification (NCBI taxonomy): domain Eukaryota; kingdom Metazoa; phylum Chordata; class Actinopteri; order Trachichthyiformes; family Trachichthyidae; genus Gephyroberyx; species Gephyroberyx darwinii. Next base: position 11,146 of record CABFOQ010002914.1, on the reverse strand, counting down.
GATTGCTGACATTTTAATAGTAGCCTAACACAGATAAATGTGTAGCCATGTATCCAATGTAACAGAACCATGTTTTAAGAATAGATTGGGGACAATCCAAAACTGACCATCCATGGAATGGACGGTCTCAAAGGCCACAATCTTCGGCTTGGTGGGGTCGCCCTTCTGCAGCAGCTCTCTAAGGTGGGCCACATCATTGTGGCGGAAAATGAATTTCTTAGCACCGCTGTTCCTGATACCCTGGATCATTGAGGCGTGGTTCCCCGCATCAGAGTAGATCTCACAGCCTGAAAGAGAAGGAGATAAAGATATTAAAAAATCCATTGGGCTTCGTACAGACTTAGGATCACGGTCAAGCTCATTAGTAATTAAAGTCCAAAAAGAAGAATAAAATAACTGACATCAGATTTAGGCTTTATGGCTTCTTGTGAGATGTGTTTTTTTTAACATACCAGGCAGCATCTTTGCGAGGGTGAAGAGGGTGGAGTCATTGGCGACAAAGCAGGAGGTGAAGAGCAGTGCCGCATCCTTCTCGTGGAGGTCAGCCAGTTCCTGCTCCAGGTCCACATGGAACTTACTGGTCCCCGAGATGTTCCTGGTGCCTCCTGCCCCTGAACCGTGCTTCTGTAATGTATCCCTGGAAACAGAATACATTTTTTAAATTTTTTATCCTGTTGGAAAATTCTCCAATTGGCTCTAATACATTCTCTGATCTAAATATGAAACAAAAGTTTACTTAGTCAGTGAATTTACCAGGTCACACAAAATAGTATCCCTATATGAGAAATTCTGATGTGAAATTTAACCCATCTATGGAATAAAATACTGATGAAATTCTTGTTGGTGGGGTGGCACCTCTTCTAGACAGTGGTTGTTCACCCTGAATATTTAGTGGTATGGTCAACACTGGATATAAATCCACAATTCTAAACAAGCTTAGGAGTTAGCTTTCATCTTAGTAGCAGTTCTGTTAGTCATATCTTGGTTGTTTTTAGGAGCTGCACAACAGCAGAACGGCAGCCTTTAAAGCTTACAGTGAGTGCGTACCAGATATAAGCCCATTGATGGGAAAAATAATAAAATCTGGGCCAATTACTGATAGCAAAGTAACACCTTGAAGCAAGGTGTTACTACTGCAGAGGGATGAAAACAACCAGGCAAGCTGAAACAGGCTGAAAGGAGAGGAGGAAAACATCACACATTCATTAGGGCAAACCAGGTATAGGAGTAAACTATGGGTCACTAACACGCTACACGCACACAGACAATGGACTGGATCACCCATGGGTGTCAGGTTGTGTCCACCTCCCTTCCCTCAGTAGGACAACGGAAAACATACACAGCGGAACAAAATAAGTGTCATTACACACAAACTTGTACAAAGGGAAAAGAAAAAAAAAGGAGGGGAAGACTGGGTGTGGTCTTTCCTACATCACACATACAAATAACTCTAATACTCACATGATTGATTGCACTACCCGTGGGTGTCGGCTCATGCCCAGGTAGTCATTGCTGCACCACACAGACACCTCCCTCTTGTCCTCTAGAGAGTCTGTGTAGTTGTCGGCCATGGGGAACTCAGTGGCCAGGCGGTTTACAGTCTTAAACACACGGTAAGTGTGGTCGCTCTTCTTCTCGTCGATCTTCTTTTCCATAAAAGTATCATAATGGAAGTTGGAGACTGCCAGAAAAGGAAGATGGTTTTTGTAAGCAAGGGTGATTTCTGCAACACTAATAACATGGCTTGCACTGGTGTTGGATGAAGCAATTTCTTATTAACAAAATTTCATGTAAGCTCTTATTGTTCACTTTATTTGCGAAACAGCAACATGTGGACACTTACAAAGTCTTCCAATATAAAAAAAGTAAACAAAACTTACAATTGCTTGGCAAGTTATCCTGCAACAGATGGGAGACCCTTTTTGGCCGCTGCTTCAGTAAGTTCTTCATCAGAGTGGCATGGTCTCCCCCGCCCACCTTAGTGGTACTGGCCAAAGAGGGCTGCTTCAACTGGGCAGGGGACACATCTGGGATATACACAGAAAGGAATACCTGAATTCTCTTTACATCATGACCTCTTAATTTGACTCGCACAAAAAAAAATAGAATTTATGTAAAACACCTTCCATCCATTTTTCCATTTCAGACTATGCAAAGCACAGTATATACACATATGTGATATACTGTGATATACTGTGTCAAGAGACACAAATTGCAAGAAATTAAATCCAGCTTTAGTTGTCCCTTAATGTGAATTTCCATATACCCGCCCCCCAACAGCATGAATCCACTCAATACAATTTTCTTAATGTCTTACCTTTCTGGACAGTGCGGACTTCCTGAACATCCTCTTGGAGTTCCATGCTAAGCTGGCGGACCACATTGCTATTCTGGCCCATCTCAGCAGCCAAAAAGGGGCATTTGGAGGCTGCCACCTGGCCAGAGGGTGGCATAGGGTGGCCAGAGGGCAGCTTGGGCTCCTGTTCCTGCTTGGGGCCTGGAGGTGGAGAAGAGTTTTAAAATAACAGCTACACATATACTCAGTCATTTTTTCAAAACGCCAGGAGCACTATGATTAACTGTGGTGTAGCTAATGGGGATCCAAGATAAAGTATCTGATGCGTCAGTCATTAATACACTTTACATAAACAGGATATTCCACTAGGTACAGCTAGGCTACTGGATTTCTGAGGATATCAGCAAAAAAAGCCTCTCCCTCTCCATCACACTTACCTTCATTGGCAGACATGGCGTCCTCAGTCTTTTGGTGGGAAGAAGAGGAACACAGGGCTCGGACCATCATTGGGGCCAGGGGCTTGGAGGCCAGATCCATCATGACGGGGCATCGCTGGGCATAAACCACCAGAGACTTTCTGGCCTGTTGGAAGAAGGTCTGGGGCACACGGGACAGGAACGGACAGCGACGCACTACCACATCCATAGTCAGCAATAATGCTTATAATTATCCAAAGGTCTGGTGGATGGAGACAGAATTGAAAGCGTGAAGAGAGTTGTTGAGTTACAGATCTTTTCTGATTGATTATTATCAATAGGATGGGGAGAAACAGAATGGATTTGAGCAAAAAACAAACTTTTGTTCTAGGGACAATTATTTCAAAATATTTGTTCTTGCTATACAACACTCATTTTTCAGGGTGTTGGCTTAAGTAATACAGCATGAATAATGAAGCAAGGTTCAGCCAGTTTTGCAACCACAAGGATTACATTATTATTACATATAATTTACATTAGTCATTTAGCACTTTTATCCAAAGCGACTTACAAGAAGTGCTTTCAACGTAGGTAAGCTAGAACTATTAGTCACTAGAAATCATAAGTGCATTTCCTTCCTAAACAAGCATCTACGAGCAGAACCAGTGCTGAGGTAAAAGTGCAATACGTTAGCTACCTAATTTGTATTTAAACAAATGAAACAAATAATAGAAGCAAATAAGCAAGTGTAACGTTATCATGCATCAGCCAGGCGGGAGCTGATTGTGTGGCAGTAACTTAAGGAGAGTCAGGCAGTCCACAAGACGAGAACGACCAGAGATGACCCAGAGAGCCCTCTTACAATATTGCATGTATAAGAGAAGTTTAAGTTACAGTTTGTATTAAGACAGTAAAAGTCTAGTTTTTGTTTGAACCCTGCCTCAAATGTTATCTTTGACATGGACATGCCCTCAGACTGGGTTAGTGAATCCCGGCTTTCCCCCGGGGTCACCACAACACTATATTGTCATATTCATGGTCAACATACAAGAAAACAAAGTCAGCTCAACAACATTAGCTGGCTTATTTCTATACATTTGCCGCGCCCTTCCCTGAAAAGGGAACCAGGTCCAAGAGCTCCAACTAGTTTTCCAGGAATGCCCCCCCCCC